>JAYKKI010000057.1:14657500-14955000 GCA_039881145.1 Druceiella hillmani | reverse complement strand
GTTACTTTGACCTTCAGACATTAAAAAAATATGGACCGTTTTCAGGACACACTACCCCGCCTACTAATTTAACCACACATGGGGACTCCACAAACCATTTCAGTATACACGACCACCGCTCATTAAGCCACACTTTTAATAGACCAATAACCCAAATTACCAACGTGTCATAGTCAGATTTAGAATCTGCATTATGTACACATAGGAAAGAGATATTTAAAAAAAAAAGTTAAAAAGGACAACACAAATAAGCGCAAACAGGTTAGCAAAATTTAAAAAAATGCGAAAGACCAATAAAAAATACATATCTCTAAAGAATTAACTAAAACTTTAAGAAGAAATAGATTTATAAATAGTGATATTTGCTCAGCTCTAAACAAAAATGTTGTTGCCACTGAAATTATAAATAGAATGTGTTTAAATAAAAAGACAAATCGAACCACTGTTAAATTTTCGCCGGCTTTAAGGAAATTTGCGCTAACATTGAATTACTACTCTCTCACAGGCTATATAATTACGCAAGGTCAATTTTTGATAAATGTTTACCCCATCCATCCACTATAACTAAATGGTATCAAAGTATTGACGCTAATCCAGGATTTACTAGCGAAGCATTTTCTGCTCTTCAAAAAAATGTCAAAACAGTAAATTTAAAATTGTTTGCTCTCTTATTATAGATGAAATAGGTCTAAGCCACCAAAAATTATTTAATGGCAAAGATTTTGAAGGTTTGGTGACGATGGTGAACCTACCGACGAGATAGCGATGGTGAACCTACCGACAACAGGCGTTTGTTTTAATGTTAGTACCTATTAATGATAGTTGGAAATTGCCATTGGGATATTTTTGATAAACGATTTATCAGGTGAGAGAAAAGCTAATTTAATTAAAATATGTTTAGAAAAATGTAATGACGTTGGTGCCGAAGTCGTATCCCTAACATTTGACGGATGTAGTTCTAATTTAGCAGCGGCGAAAGAATTAGGCTACAAGTTGGAAGACGCAAAAAATTTAAAAACTTCTTTTAAACACCCTGCAAACGGTAAAAATGTAATATTTTTAGACCCGTGTCATAATGGTTGAACTTATTAGAAACACCTTTGAATCTAAAAAAAATAAAATTGACGGTAATGGTAATACAATACAATGGCGGTTTCTTCGAGAATTACATAATTTGCAACAATCTTTGGGATTACATATCTCTAATAAACTAACTAAACAGCATGTCGGATTCAGAAACCAAATAATGAAAGTTAAGTTAGCCACTCAATTACTAAGTCATACATAGCGTAGCAAAAGCTATAGAATTGTGCGAAAACTATTTAAAATTATCTAAATTCCACGTATCTTCCAGTCACGACCACATTTACAAAAAAAATGAGTGATACATTTTATATTTTGAATTCTAGATCAGTTAAACAACTTGGTTTTAAACATTCTATTTTTGAAGGTAATCACCGCGATTATTTTAAATTTCTAAATGATATGAAAAAATATTTGCTTTCTTTAAAAATAAAAGTGCGTAATAAATTTACAGGAACATATAAAAAAAAAAGAAAATAATCACTTTCCTTGTTATGTATGAAAAATGTATTGTAGATTGTCAATGTAAAACCGGTTTTATAGGTTTAATAACATGTACTCGTATCGAAAGTTTTCAACAACTGTACACTTATTTAGTAGATAAAACACTCGCGATGAAGTACGTTCGTTCCAGCATATACATTTTTATAAGATCACATTGAAATTTGTTTTGCAATGATTCGGAATCTCGGTCGTAATAACAATAATCCGAACGCCGTTCAATTTCGCGGTCTATATCGAAAAATTCTTAACCACTTGGAACTTAAGTTCTCCTTTATCGGGAACTGCATACCCTTTGAAAATTTTAATATACTAAATTGTTCATCTGTAACTAAACAAGTAAATCAAACAACAATAGGATGGATATAGATTAGATGATGACTCGGAAAAACTCATTGACGATAAAAACTTAAATGAATCTAAAAATACATTAATATCTGCTAATTGTGATAAATTGTCTGAAATGTTGAACAAAACCTCCCAGTTGCCAGAAAGCGTTGAACAAATAGTTGGGTATATTTCTGGATGGGTCGTCAGAAAATTGAATTTTAAATTAAAATGTAAATCCTGCCTTCCATTTCTCTTCAGTTCCAAAAAATTACACTTTCATAAACTCATTGCATTAAGAGATGTCGGCGGTCTTACGTTTACAAAATTTGTCATAAAACTGAAAATATATTTTTTTTTTAATTTTATTTTATTTTATTGACTTACAAATGTTTTAAATCAATTATAATGTCACTAAAACTTTTTGAGTACCTAAACGACCACGCGAAAGAACAACTAATTACACTAAGGCACAATTTACTTTTAGTTAAATGCATAATTGAAGAATGTTTAAAAATCCGTTCGCATTATGTCGCGAAAAAACAATCGTTTATTAAAAGTAAAAGGCAAGTGTTTAATAAATTGGTGCTATTTCGAGGAACATAAATTGCTATGTTGTAATTTATGTTCCTCAAAATTAAACCAATTAAAGAAATATATTTATTTTATCAACCACTAGGCGGTACAAGCCTTTGTTATTATTAGAAACTCTTTAAAATAACATTTGCAACGTTAGCGATATTTAAACAATTAAATGTATTTGCCGATAATTCTTAATAAGCAATACCTTTTTTTGTTAATTTTAAATAAACCGCTTAATTAGTTGGCAACAACAAAAAATATATATTACGTTTGAATTAATAATTTAAAAGATATCATAAACATAGAAATCATTTCTCATTTCACACAAAATATACATTTGTTTCTAAATTATTTGTGATAACTTCGTGTCCGTCCCGAAATTATCTGCTTTATGATTTCAGAAAATACCAAGCAACATGGTCCTTGTTATAGAGAGAGATCCAGCTATTGTTTCAGTTACCACTTTATTTCTGACTTTCGATTCACTATCTTATTTTATTTGAATCAATGCAGTTACTTATTCTTTGTTTGATTTTCTATTTTAATTATACTTTACTAATCGGGCTGCAGCCCAAATGAATCTTTTAATCGATTTACCCAATGTGACATTTCGCTGTCATTTACTGTCTTAATCGAGTTAATGCAAGCATATTAACTCATGTAGCATAAGTTGGTGTAGTAAATTTATCAGGAGTGTATAAAAATGCAAGTGGTGCATATCGAAATAAAAAATATATTAACTTTAGTTTAATTAAGTTCAAATAATTAATATATGCACATATATTGTATTCGATTGTCAAGAAAAAAAATTTGATGAAGGATTAAATGAGAAATTGCGTGTAAGTAAAAACCAGCAAGAATCTGTATTACAATAAGTGATATTTAATTATAAGAAAAAAAATTTAGTACGTACTTACCTTTATCTGTCGAACGATTGGCGTGCGTTTACGCATGGCGTGCGTTTACGCTTGGCGTTCGTTTACGCTTGGCGTGCGTTTACGCTTGGCGTGCGTTTACGCTTCGCACTGTAATTTCATCTACGTATGCTGAAATAAAAGTCAAATTGGCATGGCGTGCTTCGCAGATTTGTCTTATATACATACATATGGATATGGATATGAATGTGGAAGTATATATGTGATGGCGTGGGGGTGCGAGCAAGATGGCACCTTTAGTGTAACAACTTCAGATAGGTGACGCTGTATACATGGGTACGCTTCGAATTGATGTCAACTGGAATTTCCATATAGAAAATTTCAAGTCCTCAAATACCAACGCTGTAACATAAAGATACGAACTGCAGGAACGTAAGTAAAACTCCATTTCAATACTCTGACTGCAGGAGCCATAATTACCCGATTATAGCGGATTGAAACGCGAGGCTTATGAATATAGTTTTATGCATGCTTTTATATACGTGGACCATTTTTGTCGGCCTCCAATTTTTAAACTTCTACGTTAATTTTTGCATATAACCAGGATAAACCCAACAAAAAGTTTAGTCTGTCTAGCAATATTTACAATTAAGAAACATTGATAACGATAAAAGATCACGTTAAAACCAAAACAAACGCTTTAAGATTCAATTGGCACGTACGTGTATATAAAAAAATTGGTCATTATCAACTTGTTTTCTGTTAGTTTGTTAGTCTTTTAAAATCCAAAAATTCAACACTCATAAAAAATTGTTGAAATTTCTTTTGTAATGTAGGATAATAATGAAACCCAGAACAATTAAAACTGATTCAAGACTTTGCTTCGTTAATAAACAAATGTAATTGGTTCAAAGGTTTAAACGAAATAACCAAGATTTCACATATATACTGATAAGAACAACAGATTAAATAAATTTAACCAAATTAAATTGGTGGTAAATACGAAGAGGTTGTACTGCTAACGAGTGAATATTAAATGTTATTTCGTCAATGTACAGATACACAAATTTCTTTAAAGAGAACATTTGGACGTTACCGAAAATCAATCCACATTCCGGACATACATCTATATTCACAGTTACATCCTAGAAAATATAAAATCTGCAAAACGTATAGTATTGAAAACAATAATAATTAATGAAATAGAAAGGTAAACCGATGAAAAACTAAAAATAACAATCGGGCAAGTGCAAGCAATATTTAGACAATTTATAGCAAAATTTAGAAAAACGTGTAAGGGCGCAAAAGTAGTTTCTTACACCGCGGAAAATATTTAAAAAGATTATGCCTGTCAGCTCCGACGCGCGACTGGAGTTTACTCGTGAAGTACGATTGCCTGCCTTGGAATGTATAAAATAGCTAACACTGTATAAATATAAACATCGATATCATTAAATGTAAATGTAAAATTCTTTGACAAAAAATGCTGACAATTTAATTATTTTCCAGTAAAACAAAAATTAACAAGATTAGATTTAATTAACACAAATGTACGCGTGTACAAGGATTGCATTTGTCTGGTAACGCATGTGTACTGAAACGAATGTGCGCATGTATACGTATAGACATGGATATGTATGTGCATGTGGACGTATGTGTAAGTATGTGCATGTGTATATAAGTATGTGCATGTGTAAGTAAGTATGTGCATGTGTAAGTAAGTATGTGCATGTGTAAGTAAGTATGTGCATGTGTATATAAGTATGTGCATGTGTAAGTAAGTATGTGCATGTGTAAGTAAGTATGTGCATGTGTACGTATGTGCATGGATACGTATGCGCATGGTTACGCATGTGGCTGGATACTCATGTTCATGAATATACGCATGTAAACAAGGATCACAGTTGTCTGGTAAATCATGAGGATTGAAACGTATGTGCATGTATACACGTACGTAAATGGATACGTACGCACATGGATACGTACACTCATGGCTACGCATGTGCCTGGATACTCATGCCCATGGATACGCATGTAACAAGGATCGCATTTGTCTGGTAACACATGTGCATTGAAACGTATGTGCATGTATACGTATGGACATGGATACGTATGTGCATGTGTAAATATGTGCATGTGTACATATGTGCATGTGTAAATATGTGCATGTGTACGTATGTGCATGGATACGCGTGTACAAGGATTACATTTGTCTGGTAACGCATGTGTACTGAAACGAATGTGCGCATGTATACGTATAGACATGGATATGTATGTGCATGTGGACGTATGCGTAAGTATGTGCATGTGGACGTATGCGTAAGTATGTGCATGTGTAAGTAAGTATGTGCATGTGTACGTATGTGCATGTGTACGTATATGTGCATGGATACGTATGCGCATGGTTACGCATGTGACTGGATACTCATGTTCATGAATATACGCATGTAAACAAGGATCACAGTTGTCTGGTAAATCATGAGGATTGAAACGTATGTGCATGTATATACGTACGTAAATGGATACGAACGCACATGGATACGTACACTCATGGCTACGCATGTGCCTGAATACTCATGCCCATGGATACGCATGTAACAAGGATCGCATTTGTCTGGTAACACATGTGCATGTATACGTATGGACATGTATACGTATGTGCATGTGTAAATATGTGCATGTGTACGTATGTGTAGGTATGTGTATGTAGGTATGTGTATGCATGTGTAGGTGTGTGTATGTGCATGTGTAGGTGTGTGTATGTGTAGGTGTGTATATGTGTAGGTATGTGCATGTGTATGTATGTCCATGGATACGTATGCGCATGGCTATGCATGTGCCTGGATACTCATGTGCATGGATACGCATGTACAAGGATAGCATACATATTATATAACAGGTACATAACATGTTACATAACTGGTTCCTACTAATATATTATCGCATAAAAATGATGTTATGTTATTATGTAATTTTTACAATAAATATTAGCAAGACTTGGATGAATATTTTTTAGTTACATCTCCATATTATTTGTAATGTTCTTCTATTGTTGGTAAAACTATTAACCTGTTCGATAATTTTTTAAACACAGTATTACTTTTGTCCACTTTTTATGAATAATCTTGTTCATATTAAATGAATTAATATTTTCGAAATACTTACTTCTTTCATGCATTTTCGTTCTCCTCCTTTGAGGCTTGCAACTGAAAAAGAAAGGAAATATTATTGTCATGCAACAAAGCATCATATTCGTAAATAATCGTCGTGAGTCACTCTACAAATCATCCGATTCACTTAGTTTACACCATTATCAAAGCAGCAATTAATTATATTTTTTACTCATCAGTTCGACATTTGTCGAACATACAATGGCAAAAAGTAAATTTTGCATAACTAGGTCGTTCCTGAATGTCGACATTATAAAAGCTATTTCATAAAACTTATTTAGGTTCATGCAACCTTGCGTGGCTGATATAATCTCCCAAAAAAATATCAGTTAAATATAATGTGATAATTTAAAAAAACCTATTTCAAATACGTTCCTTTGTTATTTTGAATTATTACCGTTTCACGATTTTAATGAGAAATATAGTAATTAAATATTTTCGTTTGCAGCGAGTTCTTATTCCAATTTACCAATTTCCAAAGTTATGAAATATATTCGCGCCCCACATCTCATTATTAAATGCAACAAAAGTGACACAGATAAAAACGGACTAAATTCCGTAATATTTCAAAAAGAGCAAGTAGTCCGCAGCGAAACATTGTGCCGTATCCTTTGCAAATATAGTGAATTTACATAGATTCGATTCCACAGATAAAAGCGGACTAAATTCCGTAATATTTCAAAAAGAGCAGGTAGTCCGCAGCGAAACATTGTGCCGTATCCTTTGCAAATATAGTGAATTTACATAGATTCGGTTCCACAGATAAAAGCGGACTAAATTCAGTAATATTCAAAGACAGCAGATAGTCCGCAGCGAAACATTGTGTCGTATTTCCCTTGCATGTACGTGAGGAGTACTCCATGAACTGTTTTGACATCACAGTTCTCACGCACATCAAATTTTTCAGTACTATTGTTGTCCCGATCAAGTATGTAGAATTGCTTCATCGTATCAGCATTTCACGCATATGTACGAAATTTAGATACAAAATGTAGCTATGAAAAGAAAACATTAGTAAGTTCAGTCAGTCAGTTCTCACTCAACCCGTACTTCGCATAGTTATCGTATTTCAATTTAAAAACAAACAATAGCTTAACTTAGATGAGGTGGTAAGAGACTACCACTATTACATTCCGTGGGTTCTGCAGCCAACAATAGCTCAACTTAGATGAGGTTGTTACATTACGTGGGTTCTGCAATAAAGGGTGCCAACGGTTGTTTTCATGTTTTCTGGGTTGCACTGTATAGATTTAAAGAAGCGTCCTACCTTTTTGACCCGCCTCAATTACGTCTCTGTATTTTTAAACTGTTTTTTACGTCGCACCTATGCCGCGCCCCAGTTCAAGTACCGTTTCGTTAGCTGAATAACATTTTGTTTTATTTACAAGCTTTTTTATTTTATTTTTGCTGTAATGTGCAGGTAAGACATTTTATGATTACAGTTATTACAAGGAAATGAAATTTGTACAAGCCTATCATAACTAAAAAAAAGCACTACAAATATACACAATATCTGTATACATAGGTAGATTTTTTTATAATGACAATATATCAAAACTCATAATGCAATATATTTACTGTGGCATGGATAAGTTAAACCCGTGGTTAACTTATCCATGTACTGTGGACATACATTTTTAACGTTAATAATATAACATAATTATAAATATGATGATCGTGTACTCGACAGTGCTAACGGTAAATTTTGGTTGCAAGTGATCCTGTTATCACGGAGCGTTTTTCTATAATTATTTTTTCCAGTCAAGGGCGCGCATGCCATAAACCATATTGGGGAATCGCCCCCTATGTAGCCCCCTATTATAGAATGTTTTAGCTGAATATAGAGGAAGGACAGGTTGAATTTTGTGATTCTTCCATAAATTTTTTTTTAATCAAGTGTAAATCACTTAATAACGACTACACTTAGATTTAAGTATTTCTACATATGACATGAACTAGATCAATCCCTAATGTGATATTAATTAAAATCAGAGTAGCATTTTCTATCGATGTAATAGGGAAAAAGCAATGTGCGACGCCTGATGGACGGATAACTTTACCGCAACCATGTTTCTGCTGTTTGGATCCTTAAGATACGGAACCATGAAAATGGTTATGAGGAAGAATTATTACGATGTCCAAAAGACGTTTTCTATAGACTTCCTTTAACAGGTCTGTCTTGATAGGCTTCGTGTCTACGTTGTAAATATCTTGCATTTAAATGAATACTAAGGTTACATTTAATGAATTGTTTAAATTCGGTATATCCATTGTACTCCACGGTTTTTAATTGTTTATTGGAAATAAGTAAATCTAGTACCCACAATAAACTCTTCAAATAAAAAACCTACCAGACACATTTTGCGCTGGAACAACGAAGGTTCCGTAAACATCTAGGCATTTATTATAATTTACGGGTACATACATAGATAGCATTGGTACAACTATTTAAGGTAATGGGATAAGTATTATTGTATTAAATGGAATAATTGCAAAGGGATGTACATCCATTTATTATTTCACGACGTAAATATATAGCCTATTATATCTTCACAAATATATCGCCCGAGCCGGCTGGTTTTGTGAAGATGACAGGTACCCGTGAGCAGATACTAAACGTTCGCTAGATTATAATGTAGTCCTGGGAGTTCAATAAACCTACATACATCTGTTTCGTTAACTTCACGAAGACATTCGATTCGGTTAAATAGTCGAAGCTGTGGGGCACATTCTTGGATGTGTACTCCATTCCAGAACATCTGGTGTCACTACCGAGGCACCTTTACGAAAATGGGACAGCCTCAGTAAGAACAGACGAGATCCTATCTAGCAACTTCCATCCTAGTGCGGGAGACAGACAAGGATGTATAATTTTCCGTTACTGTTGATCACCTAAACAGAATTGATAATGAGAATTGCGTCGAAGGTTGGACTGACGGTGTAACCATTGGAGGGCAAAAAATATCAAACCTACGCTACGCCGATGATACCACACTGTTCGGAAGTAGCGCTCAACATTAGGAACAGCTCCTTACACAGAATGTTGCTGTCGGTTTTGATTATGGTTTCAAAATAAATCGCAGCAAAACCAAAGTGATGATTATCGACCGTGTAAACAATTGGATTTATACATATAAATATACATACACGGATTATACACCCCCTACCCCTTAAAATTTCTGTATTGATATTAATAAAATATGTGCGGATTGACGTTTTTAATTACTATGGCAAATGTCAATTGTGGGGTTTCGAGAAAAACGGCTTTGACAGATAGACGAGTGAAAATGATCTTATAATGCTTCCATTTTTCCAATTCAGGCACGGAGTACCTAAAATTGTACATATTACATAAAATTGGGTATGATTTTAATGAAAAAATAAAATAAATATATATTATTATAGTATACTTCGCGGCTACGTGGTTTAATCCTGTATTGTAAGCTATAACATTGCAGCGTTGAAAATTAAAAAGTGCAACAAATTATAGGCATTGATTACAAAATAATTGAGGCTATTTCGGAAAAAATACTGTCACATTGCAATGAATTGTAATTAATGTAAAAAACCGATAAGAATAAAAATTAAATCTATAAGCATTAAAAGCATACAAATTTTATTTTGACGAAAATGATTTGTTATTTGGTCTAAAGCCATAAAAATATTTCGATGTGGCCAAGACTTTGGGCAAAATTCACAAACATTGCGCGTATGCTAAACGTGTGCAGAGAATGTTTCAAATATAATTTCAATCATTACTTTTAAAAGAGGGTAGAAATCAAATGCTTATATTTTTAAATTACAATAATTTTACTGCTTAAATTGCTTGAAGCTTCTACAGAACATGGTAAGTTTATGATCAATGTAACGAGATTATACTTCCAACAATTATTATTGTTAGGGTTTTTGTTTTTATTTTATTCTCTTCTTGCAGTAGCAGTTATTTTCTAATTGCACATAACATCGATGTTTTTCTAACATCGCTCATTCCTAGCAAGTAGACGCGTTAGTCGGAGTATATACAGAACGACTCACGAAATTTCGATTGATTCAAGTTGCTATTTTATAATACACAAGATTTCTATCAAAAAATTTCGGTAAACACCTACGTCTAATAAAATAACTTAGGTATTTATAAAAAAAAAGGGGAATTTTTGGCTAATAAAATAAGTTAGGTACTTATAAAAAAAAAGGGGGAATTTTTGGTTCTACGGTAGTGATTTAGACCCTGAAATTTGATGCCATCGTGTATCAACGCTGTGACCTACAAGTACATCAATACAACAACAACATTAAAATTGCATTTGGACACTTCAATAGGGATAGTTACTTGAGTATATTTACGTATATTTTTATGTATGTGGAATATTTGTTTGTTCATAATTTTTCAACTTCAGAGTTAATTTTTGCTTACAAAAAAAAACATAATAACCAAATCAGTTCATTAATAAATACAATTACAAAAAATATTGATACGAATAAAAACCAAAAGCGAGAAATATGAATTTTGTTCTCGTATCCCGCCGCGTACCAAGATAACTCGCCTTTAGAAGACAATTGGTACGTGTATGTAAAATGAGTTTTTAAATTTCTCCTGTTTTTTTTGTCTATATCTTTCGGTCTTCAGTTCAACACATTGAAATCTTTTTATTTAGTTTTGCAAACAAGCTCCGTAACCACGACATTCGCTTTCAAATTGGGAACAGTTAATATTTTTAATTACATCACGAACACTTTCCCTATGTACATTCAGCATTGAGAAAGTCAAGAAATGTAAAATCTCAGGATGTGTTAACGGTTTTTGTTTCCCCTTTAAACCATTAAAATCAGTATAAAATAAAGGAGTCGACGTCTTCGACAGCAATGTCGTATAATAATGAAAGTCTAGATCGAATAAAACTGTGTCAGAGTTTTTTTTCCTTGATAAGCGCATTAAACACAGAGACTTGCAAATTTAAGACGTCAAAAGTGAATTGAAACATTTAGATTATATATTCGGATAAAAACAAACAGATACGCTAAACCCGATCGGTTTTGCGAGTACACCCACCCCCACCCAGTCAGTCCGACTTCAAGATGTTCAAATACAAATGGTTGATTATTTAATATTGATTTAGTCTAGAAAGATTTCAATATAGTTAGTACAAATAACGACGAAAAATGTTAGTAAAATTGAAATCAAATTCTGGACATATACTATACTCACAGATATTTAAAGTTGGCATTCGCTATTTTACCCATTTCTCCTACACGTAAATATCTGCAAATGATCATTTACAGAAATAGATAATATTAAAAACTTCTATCGAAATAGCTTTTAGCATAATTCCAGTTTAAATTATCTATAAAATATTAATATAATTTAAATTATTTGAAATTCAAGATACAAGTCAAAAGTAGTATTAATTTATTTTGTCTTTAAACGCACGTTTTATTTTTACAAAAGTACAAAACCCCATCACCGGTCATTCTCCGATACTAATATAGTCTATATAAAGTTAAGGAAATGCGTTAATAGAACTAAAACTATTCTGCGAATGAATTTTCAAATAGTGAAATAACTGTTTAAAAATAAAACAGTAGTAATATTTGTAGAATAGAAATGTTATACATGCATTCATAAATGTTCATAAGTATCTGCCAGTGTGCGCGGAACACTCGTAGCAGGTTCCACTCGTACTTTTAAAGATTTAATTTTATTAAATGTGCCATTAATATTTCGGGCAGCGTATATTTAGAGCTTCACATCTTCAGTCTCCATTCCTTTATGATAAACAAACTAATCTACTTGCTCTAGAACACCATGTGCGTCTGTGTATTTTTTTTCACGTATCATTTTTAATTTCATCTTTTTATCCATGATCCACTTTATATTTATCAATAATAAAATTGAAGTTTTTCTTTAATAACTCTGGAGACTTTCCAGTAACTACAGTTTGTAATTACACCAAGAAAGCAGTAACACGTGCATTCATCAGAAAACAAAAATCCTTTTGTATAAAAGATCCGTCTTTTCAACGAATTTTTAACAACTGCACAAGTTGAATAGCGCCCGAAACACAACAAATTCCCGAAGACTTCATGATTAACAGAAATTTTGCCTTCCCTATTTTCATTGAAACCGCATTTTTGAAGGAATATAACTTAACTTCAGATACTATATAGATTGAAAAATAATAATTCTGTCAATACGCTCCGGACCTTCCGTTGTGTGTAGAATAAATATACGAACTCACCTACATGCTTCATAAGAACTATACCAATGCCATAACTTAGTGCGTTTTATTTAAAATTAATACGTTTATACTGATGCTTAATTTAAATAAATCTTTAACAAAATAAAATAAATTTTCGCATTTTACATAAAAACATTAGTGGATTAATGGGCTAGATGTGGAGTCTAAACTACGCGGGTTCTGCACTGGAGGTTGCCCGCGAAACTATCTTTCCCAGGCCCATGTCCTATTATTGGATGGATTTTTGCCTTGGATGGATTTTAAGAAGTGTCCTGGATTTCGAGGTATCCCCGTAATCTCCTGTTTTCAAAGACAAGACGTTTTTGCGTCGCGATGATGCCGCACCGCAAATATACAGCTGCTTCCTTAAAACAAAGCAGCAACGTGTGCGCTGTTTACCGGATCTCTCAGTCTGACCTTAGCTTTGGCGCGTACTCTGTGCGTGCTTGGGCTATCCAACCGTTTTCGACAGATTTTAATTTAGGTAGCGTCTATTGACAAACTTAGAAGCGGGTGATCGTTACCGTATTTTATGGAAGTGTGTGGATAACAATTATATTTCGTCTTAAATTACATAGCTTTATTAAAATGTGACTTATTTTAAGAATTACAAACTTCATTGTTAACTATAACGTAAAATAATAAATTGTTTCCATTTATCAACACTTTGTAAACTACGTTTATTCAAAAAAAGAGGAGTTTGGGAGAAGAGTAGTTTTTCCCATTTTTTTCCCCAGGTTTTTTTACTTGCAATTTGTTACAAAGTCTTTGAAAGACAAGACCTTTCGTGATAATAGGTATAAATATGGCAATTAAAATAGTTAATTGAAAGCAGTTTAATGAAAAAAATCAAAGTTTGCGATTCCGCCCATACAATAAAAAACAAATTAATGTAATTTATGCAAAAATCGATAATTATAAAATTATAATTCTAAACCTCTAAACGCGTATAGACTTCGTTTAAGTGAAAGCAAAATATTAAATCGTCTAAAGCCCATACCATTAGCATTTAAATCTGTCTTTGCCCTAAGGCCAAACATTACGCGCAAGCTAAATATATGCTGAAAAACATATTTTAGTAAACATTTAAAATATAATCTACCAGATTGTTTAAAAAAAAAAATAACTAATCAAATGCGTTCTAATTCAGGCTTTTGTTTTTATTCTGGTTCTATTATAGTTAAATAAGCTTATAATTACTATGCCATATAACGTATGTATGTGCATATCAAGTTTGAGTTGAAACGTTAAAAACGAAAGTAGACTATTAATAATTCCAGAAGCATTTGAACTCACCAGGAGTTTAATTCTGTCAATGTGTGAATTAATGGACAAATATGAATAAAAGAAGCAAATGTTTCAAAAAGGACGACGACCATCATGGGACAGTATCATATAACGTAACGGTGCCAGGAAGATAACACGTAAGAGGAAAAAACAAATTAAACGAAAGAAAGTGATCTGTAAATTTTACGAAATTTATTTATTAAATCACGGGAAGGCTAAAAACTATTTGAAGAAGCAATAATGGAAAAACCCATATTTATTTCGTAGATGTGTTCAATATATGTCATTTAATTAACTTCAAAATGTATTTATATTATTATTGTAGTTTCACCTACGGCGATCTTGTGACTGAAGAATCTGAAAATTAAATCCATATGCGACACACGCTACGAGTGATTGTAACCAACGGCCGAACTGGGGAAACACGTCGATACGCTCTATGCTTCACAGGTGTGTCCCGGCGGCCGCCATACGCAATATGTCGAATTTTAACCACACAATTTCTAGAAATAGGAATTTATTGCAAGTATTTTCTTACATACGGCTTCTGACTTCATTAAATATATATACCATTTTCTCATTATATATACCTTTTTCTTTACTTACCATTTTCAACATCTTTTGGAAAAATGAACTAAATTTTCGAAACTTCACATTACCTTATATAAAACAAATTCATTAGGAGACATAAAATCTTTATTTTTATCTATATAATCAAAGATAAAGATTTGTCTCCTAATGAATGTTTTATACAAGGTCTAATTCTAAAAATACCGGCTATTTTCTTGTAAAAAAAATTAATGGCCACAAATTTCTCATGGCTTTGTCCGGCCAATGTCATTTAGTATTGGAATTAAAAGCTATAAAAGGAATATTATCAATACTCAAAGTTTTGATTTTATTTTAGTATTCAAATTTTAGTAAAATTAGTTGCAGTAACCATAATTGTTGCATTAGAGAAATCATGCATGGATTTGTTGCAACGTATTTCTTACCTCTTTGACTCGGGCCAAAATATTGTAATTGCGAGCCTGTCTTTTTTGGTTTCTTATTGCCAGGCAGATATACCTAGGTCTTTTTATTTTTCATTGCCAGAGGAAAAAAAATGGACTTAAATAATTTGGTTTTTTGTAGAAACGAATCAATTTCTAGTAATTGAGGCATAAACAAAATATTTTTTAGAAGTATCCGTAATTCATGAAAAAAAATTAAGTATTACCAAAATTAGTCAATTAAAAATAAAACTTACTTTGTTAAACTATTAAATCTACTATCTAATACTATCAAGCATCTTAACAAAAGTTCTAAAAATAGGAAACAAATATTTTTCTTAGGTACGGCTTCTGACTTAACTAAGTATATTTTTGCCGGTTTTTGAATTATGTAAGGCTAATACTAAAAACCCATTATTTTCTTAAAATGTATCACGGGTCAACAATATTAATATTGGCTCTTAAAGTTATAACTAGAATATTATCTGCATTAAAATTTTGTTGTATTTACCAAAGCTGGTTGTATCATCAAAGCTATTTTTGTTTCTAATTTTTTTTATAATAGCTGTGTGAAACCGCGACGATTTCAAAGTTAGAAAGAAGGTTAGAAAGAGAAATGGGTAACGGCCAATAGTGAGTAGTCTCGCTCGATCGGCGCGGCGCCTCGCAAATATCGAGACCTATGCGTAGTAATAATATTCTTTAGCTGCAAGCTGCAGTACATTAATTTACGCATATTTAAACCGATACGGATAAGAGAATACGTATGTAAAATAGCGTAGGCAATTAAAGCTTTTCGGTTGTATGTGTCGGAGGTTTGTTATTACGCTCTCTATTCGTAGTACCCGGGCGGTTGCTCTAACAGTCAATTTGACAAGCATTCAATTCCGTATTACGCGAAGGCGCAAAACTTGTAAGCAAACGATTCAGTGACACTCTTACGCCGATGGTCGACTCCCGAGCCAACGGACGAGGTATGCGGGTTTGAAGTAATATTTATAAAGCGCACGACACCACCGAAAGGCGCAGTGAAGTCTTTGTATTTTGACTGAATAGTTTTTATATAATTTCTTATAATTTTTTAAGTTGCTGAAATTTTATGAAACCTATTATAAACATTTTAGGGATACCCTAGCTTGTAAACGAAGTTATTTGTGTATTTATAGGGGAAACAATTTTTTACTTCATCAAAAACAACCTTTATGACCATCGACATTTCCAACGACGCTACCTAGAAAAATACAAGTGTGTAAGTATGAACACTGTGGCCTACAGAGGGTCACAGCTGCGACGAAAGTTAAAACTTCAATTTGGATCTCTTGGATAGCCTGGAATATAGTTTTACGGATGTTTTTGTGTACGTAGATTATTTGTTCACTCATAACATTTTAGTTTTTGCGAATTGCCAAAATGTGGCATCCGAACCCCGATGTTCAGTTATCCTAAAGTATTTTCGGACTTCTTTTTGACCACCTCGTAGCGATGTGGCGATAGAGATCTCGTTCGACAGTCTAAGGGTGGTCCGATCGTTCCAATGAAGGGTTTGAATGTTTGGTAATGATTGCCATCTATGTAAAAGGAGTAGACGCAGAGGTAGTTGTTTGCCAGGATATGGCGATACGATAATTGAATGTTGATGCTATTATTCAATTTGTTGGCAAGTTGGTGGTTGCGTGTAGCGGTGCGCTGACGACGAGACTCGTACAAGTGCTAATTAGGCGTCGGTTTTTTAGATCAACGATAACAGCTGGTGATGTTTTAGAAAATCGGCCATTAAGATGGGCTTACTGCCCCTGATCGTAGCGATGATTGGCCATATTTATGTTTGTTTTGTTTTCACTCCGCAAGTGGGAACCGCAGCATTGTTATCAACGTACAGCTGGAACGATGATAGTTGCGTCGAAATACCTTTTCTTTGTAGCTAGACGGACATATTGGCGCCCGTATCTACCCTAGTTTGAACTTCTTGCCCGTGACTAACAGGAGTAGGGATGATTCGTCGACGTTGAATTCCCCTGCAATCAGCTCTGTGATCAGTGTAATTTTGTCGTCTTTTTAAATGAGCATGGCGTCGTGTATTTACTTACGTCGGTATCAAATCTGCGATGGTAATAGCAATGTTATGATGAAGCTCGTGGTTGTGATGGTGATCGGTGGCGGTAGCTTAATTTAACCGACTACTAGGCGGATGATAGATTGCGAGCAACGTTATGATGAGAGTCGAGGCCACGACTTGAGTGAATCTCGTTCGATAGACGACGATCGACATAACGGTTGATCAATTTGAGTGTACACAATTAAATGAAACTACGTGATGTAGTATTATTTCTACTTTCTTTAAGTTCCTTACCACGGACCTAAGGTTTTCTTGTATTACAACATCTTCTGTTGTAATACAACGAAACCTAGGTTGTGGTAAAGAACTTGAATAAAGTAGAAATAATACATCACGTAGTTTCATTTAATTGTGAATAATGAATTTCTCCAAAATTAACGCCAAATATATTCAATATTCAAAATTTGAGTGTAGTCAATTAATTTGTCGGTGAGTATTGCGGGGACGTCTATTAGCGTATTCTCCGATATATTGTTGCTTACGATGAGCAGGCTGCGAATATGGGCTGGTAGTTGGTTCAGCCAGTAGGCGTAACGCCACATTGAGGCGCTCCATGTAGGTTTGTAGAAAAAATATCGATGTATCGATTCTTTATTCTTCATATCGATATTATTCGGCGATATTTAATATTTCAATATAAAATATCAAGTATTGGAAACGTATCAAAATTGATATTTTTTCCTATGGCGACACTAAACTCTGGTCCGCAGCAAGCAACAATTCTATTCCAAGCTCAACCAGACGTGGTGTATGCCTAACAAACTGAAACAATATCTTGACCAACCTATAATACCTACCCAGAAAAGGGAATCCAATAAAGTTCTGGTTTGATAGTCGCCATTTTACCCCGCTCCTTACAGAAATAGCTTTAAAATATTTGATACCTACTGCGTCCTCCAGTTTAATCTGAGAAAGTGGCATCTTCTGTAAATCTCAAAGTACCCAATAACACCAGAGCACATCTAGCTAAGATTTTTTATTTCGTCTCTGTCAGAAAAATATTCATTTGCCTGGGTGATTGTTTGATTAATATTAATTATTACCTAAACTAAATATTTTTAAAAAAATATTATTTATCTAGATTAAGTACCCATTTGATTAATAAACAAGAAAGTGATTCTTGTCCATGTTTTTGATTTCAGATTTTATATTACTTGATTTATTAGAAGAAATGTTCATTGATTGGTATTTATTTAGTAATGAGATTGTATTGAGCGAAACTAGACAAAATAGACTAAATTTTTTAGAACGCTAATATTAACGTTAAAGTCGTCCCGATATATCGAAAACGATATCGATACTTTTAAAATATATCGATACTTTTTGGCATTCTTTATATCCTTTGTTCCATGTAAAGTACCATTTTGTGTAGTTTGTTGATTGCCGAGACATGTAGAGCTCTCCGCGCAACGCGCTGGGTGATGGACTCTGCCGCTCGAACCGAAGTGTTGCGATGCGCGGGGCTACAGCAAATATCTCTGGTGCGTTGGCTTTGTCCTTGATTTCTATGATTTGCGATTGGTCTTATGTTTTCTTTTTTAAATTATCTATTTTATTTAGTATCATATTTCATTGACTACATTAAATTAGTCGATAGAGTATCGCTTGTTAGTATGTGGAGAGTTTTAAAAGAATGTATTATTCCTTCGGAACTAATAGCTGTATTAAAACTATTTACAAGTGGTAGTGAAGAAATATTAAGAATAAAGTTTATAAATATTTTGAAGAGGTGTTAGGCAAAGCATTCCTCTATCTTACAGAATGCTTAATACTGTACATACAAACGTAATGGAAAACTTTGATAGGCCTCGAAAAGGAATTACTATTAACAGACAATATTTAAATAATCCGAGATTTATTAACAATATTACATTATTTTTCGTAACAGCAATAAATCTGAAAGTAATGAGCAAGAACCTAAACAATTAAAAAATAGGTCTAGAACAGGCCCGTTCAACAAACGGCCCCCGGGCAATGATGCGGTCCGCAAATGCCCTGTATCCATCCGGCCCGCGAGCTAGTTAAAACTTTAAAAACATTAAGAGGATATTATGCAAATATCCATTAAAAATACGCCTATGTCAGTTGCACTACAATAGTCGATATATACATATATATATATATACATATACATATATATATATATATATATACATATACATATCTATTCGGTTGCGATAGTGTTACACTTACCCATTTCGTAAATCAATATTGGGTGAGTGGTAAAATAAGGTAGGTAATATATATTTTTAAAACAGCCTTGTTGCACATTGTTTGAGATTAGGAACAACATGCTCGCCTCTACAGTTGGTAAATTTTGTCATATTTACCGAAGTACATAGTTTAATGTTGAAGTTCTACATTTAATGGACTGTACTCCATGATTATGATCATATATGGCGTGGTGTGGTGTCGTATTTGGTTATCATATTGATGTATTTCGAATTCTACGTGTTGAAAATTTTCTAACATATTTATCAAAAGGTATGTGTGTACATAATTTCACTTTATTTTATGGTTGTTGAAGAACAGGATGTGAACTGAAACCTTTTTTATCACAGAACACAATGGAAACTTACAATGCCTCATATGTCACAACAAAATATCAGTTTGCAAGGAGTACAATATTAAACAATTTTACAAACCACACATCTAAATACCATGAGTACAAAGGTTTAATTGGAATCGATCGTATAATTTCGTTGAAAAAAAATATGGTCGGTCAAAAAGCAATGCTTAAAATACCAAAAGAAAATTTCGAGATAGTTACATAAATTAGCTTTATGGTAGCAGAAGCCATTGCCAAGCAAAGTAAACCTCTATTCTACGGAGAATTTGTCAAGGAATGCTTGGAAATATTCACATCGATAGCGTGTCTAGACTTAAAGCATTAGTTAAAAATACAAGCTTATCACATCAAAATATAGCAAGGAGAATTGATAATATGTCCCAAGATTACGAATCGCCTTTAAGAACACAATTAAAGAAATTGAGTTTTCTATGGTTTCGCTTACAACACAAGTATGATGCAGTTGGCAGTTTTTTAATTGTAATAACAGGAAAATACACAGTGAGCGAGGAATAGCTTTGATTTGCATTCAAGGAAACCATAGCACAAGATATTTACGAAGAAATAAAAAGTAGCGTGTAAAAATGAGTTTCAAATCGAAAATCTTTGCAGCTCAACTACATACTGTGCACCAGCAATGACAGGAAAAGCAAATGGTTTTGTGCGTTACAATCCATTGCATTATTCATCAAGAACAGCTATGTGCAAAAATACTGGAGCGGAAATACGTGATGGATAAAGTAGTGCAGACAGTTAATTTTATACGTGAAAGAGGACTGAATCACAGTTTCAGGCTTTTCTGTCGGATGTAGGTAGGTGCAGATTATGAAGACATTGTATACTTCAGTCACGTTCGTTGGCTTTGCACAGTAGCCACACCGAAGAAATTTTATTCTTTACCCAAAGAAGTAAAGATTTTTCTTGAAAACAAACGCCAAGATATTAGTTTTCTAACTGATGTGCAGTGGTCGGCTGATCTGGCTTACCTAGTTCACATAACTAAGTATCTCTCCAATATTAACCTAAAAGTGCAAGAAAAAGATTAACTTAGCAGCAGTTATATTAACATGTTCAAACTTTCATAAACAAGCTATATTATTGGAAAAACAACTGGAACAAAAGCAGTTGCTACCTTGGAAGATCTTATCTTCTAGGGATCAAGAGTCGATGGACTTAGGCAAGTATGCGTCGTTGTTACAAAGGTTGAGGAATGACTCAGGAGTGGTTCATTTTTTGTGTGTGGTGAGTGTTTCATTTCAGATTTCAAAAATCACAAATACCCAACAAGAAAGCATTTCAAAATTCATTTAATGTTGAAATTGAAAGCGAGTTAAACCTACAGTTGGAATTGAATGATATACAAAGCGAGTTAAACCTACAGTTGGAATTGAATGATATACAAAGCAATTATTTCCTTAAAACAGCATATGATGGTAGTCTTCTGAACATTCTGATTTAATTTTATAAAAAGTATATTAACCGCAACCAATACCCTTACCTTACCAAATTAGCCCTATCTTACAGGCATTATGCGCATAGCCACTTCTAAAATATCAGCTGACATAGATGTAAACAAAAATGTCAGTATTCTCATTACTGCGATAATTTGTAATCCTGAGGCTTTGTTTTTTAATAAATCATTCACGTTGAAAAATTAAAATTACTGTTTTCTTTACATTTAAAGTTTATTATGCTATCGACCCGTTACGGTTTCAAAATTAATAAACCTGGTCCTCCACACAATTATGTTGGACACCCCAGGTCTAGAATTTAGCATTTAAAAACTAAATCAACAAAATCCAGTTAGAATATATAGAGGAAAAAATAAGTATATATCTCAGGGAATCTTTCAGAAATTATAGGTTTATTGTATATGTGGAGGAACTTTTAAATGTAATGTGGAATACATTTTTGAGTTTTCGCTAAACACTCAAATCTGGTTTACCAATAAAATTGAAGAAGAAAAAATCTAAATTAAATCCTATTGCTTGCCCCGTCTTGCCTATGCATCACAAATGTGGATACATAATAATAACATTAATACAAAAATAGGAACATATCGAAGAGCAATGAAGCGGAGTATCTGAAAATTAAAACGATGAAGCAAAAGGAGGAACCAAAATATTAAATACACAACAAAATTTGTAAATGCTTTAAATTATTGTCAAAGACTCAAAAGGGCTTAGGTTAGACACGTGGCGATAATTAGTGATAATACATGGACCAAAAGAGTGACAATTTGGAATGGGCCAAGAAGCAAAAGAAAAGTATAGGAAGACAAAGGTCTTTGCTAGTGGAAATGTCCGTAACTGATGAACACTATACAAAAAAAAAAAAAACATTCACATAATTTTTGAAAATGACAATAAATTAATACCGTGTCATAATATTTTCGAAGTAACGTACGTGAGATTCATATTTAATCAAAATTATATTATAATCAAAATTACATTATAACCAAAATTATATTACAATCAAAATTATATTTTAATCAAAATTATATTATAAACAAGGCACACCAAAATATACACACCTTTCCATTATATTATATGCACTGATAAAGTTGCCGGTCTTCATAATATATAGAAGTAGGGTTGCTAACGTTTCTTCGATGGAATATAATAGTTTTCAAAATAGGCTATTAAAATATATAGTACACTTCAGAAAACTATAGCATATTGATTAAAGCAAAAAAGTCCAAGACATATTTGTTATTTATTTATAAAAACTATATACACATATGTATTCGCATATTTTCCATTTTTAACAAATTTTTGTCTAAAGTGTCATATGTTTCGTTGTTATAAATTTTGAAATGAATATAAATTAACAGTTCATTTTTGATTCCTAGAATATGCATATAAATTCGCTTCGAAGTAATTACATAAGTTTGTCTATTTTGATTCACAATTTTTCTTATAAATTTAGAATTCCTATTATTATAGCATCACACAATCACCAAATGAAACCTCCTGTTTTTAAGTTCATTTTTGGATTTTGAATAGCCAATTGCTTTCACAAAAAAAATAATTTATTGACATTCTGAACTTTATCAACAAATATAAAATAAATTCTTTATAATTTTATTACTATCTGAGGGAATTTTGCTTCTCAGGATTGAGACATTTTTTTTAGATAACTAAATAAACTGTCTTTTTTATATTCTTCTACTGCTAATTTTAATTTTAATTTTTTATTGTAACAGCTTTGTTACAGTTTATTAACAGCTTTATAAAAGTTATGTAAAAAATGGTTTGTGATATGAAAAAAATTTCAGTTGAAAAAAGTTTCCATTAATTTCATTCATCAAAATATTTTGGAGATGTATACACATTCCTCACCTAAACTAATAAAATAATTGGAAGGATTTGCGTTCCTTCCAATTCAAAAGTATGTTGTCCACAGAAGGTAACAATGAAAGCCACCTGGTATTAACATGTTGTTTCAGCTCATGTCATTCACCTTCAACAGCATCAACAAATTTTTTAAGCTTCATTCAGCAAATTTCTTCTCTACGGACTGCAGAAACAGAAAAATGGCTACATGTATTTAAAATCATAGTTTCAACATCAATACTTACAAAATACATTGCATATGTGTTGTGTTGTAGGCTATGTGTGCGTGACAATAGCCGTTCACCAAATTAGGAACTACTAGTTTAATATTTCTATACAGAGTATACTAAAATTTGCATTGGTGTTGTACCAGAATTGGTAAGCTGAACCAAAAAAATAATGTTTTCGTCACATTGTATTCAGTATGGAAATTTTTGTAATAGACTGCATTGGCAAGGCAGCAGAGGAAGCGAAGTGTATGAAAACACGAATGTGTGCTGGTACGGAAAATCTGTTATCTCTGGAAAAACACATATCTTTACAGAAGGTCATACATAGTACTAATTATTCATGATTTCTTTGACATACTCCACCTGCAGAAATTTTGTTGAAATTTCAGATATATTTTTAACCTTTGGTTTCATTTTAATCAATAAAAACAAATTTCTTGTTGTTTTCTTTTAATTTATTTCCTAAAAATATATTCAAGTAAACAAGAGACTGAAAATTTGGGTGTTTATCTATAGTATTGAGGAGCCCAAAAAGGAATGTAAAAAAAAAAAAGATAAAAAAATCTGCAATAGTGACCGAAAAGCACAGTGATGTCTATAACAAAATAAAGGTATATCTAGGAAAAAATTATCTCTAAAATTTTAAATATGCAAGTTTATGTGTGAAAGTAGTAATTTCCAGCCCACCATGTACCGTCGCGGTAAAAAATACACAAGCTTACATAAACGGCAGCAATCTCAATGATATTACGACAAACTGGACATAATTTAAAAAAAATACTTTCTTTGAAATTGTGACTGCACCTGGAAAAAAAAGATGGAAGATAGGACGAGAAAAAAATAAATATCTGGAAAATAGTAAAACGTCCAGAAGACTGATATAAATGTAGGATTCAATGTACCTGATTGCTACAATTTGCAGAAAAATAAAGAATTTGTGATTAGTGTTTTACCAACTGATAAAAAAATGAAGCCGGCAGAAGCGGAATGAGGGCTGCAAAGTGAAGCATACAACAAGCATAATCGATCGTTAGTATGCAAGGAACGAGGTATTTTTATGTTATTGACAAAGTCAAGGCCAGTACATTAAGATTCTAGAAAAAAAAAAATGGGTCCGTAGGGACCTGGTGGGCTTTTCAGGTGGAGATATTCTATTTTTGCATAATTCAACTTCATGAGCATTAGGTATAAAAAATAAAGAAACAACTGAGAGACAGATAAATTCTGGACTAGCCAGGAAATTTTACTCATCATAAGCCTATTAAAAACATTTGGCAAGTGCTTGCTTGAAGGGAAGGTAGCAACAATAACAGTTACCAATAAACATAGCGTAATTGAAAACTTGCTGAAGGTGTGGGAACACATTCAAAACATAAAAGAAAATAGCATAAGAATGTATAAAATGATGGAGCTGACAAAAGTAGTGTGATAAAATATTAATTAAGTTGAGTACATTTAGTAAGTAATGTACATTTATCAGTAATGTTAGAATATAGTATACTTCGTAAATAAACTTTTTATTACAACCAAATATTGTTTAATTCGTAAAAATCGAAAAAAACCCATTTTTAATTGGTGGGCATCATAATTTGGCTACACGTTGTGAATTATTTTCTTTCGGAATGATTAAATTCGTATTACGTTTATACTTCACATTTTGTTTACGTGCGTTCATGAGAATGTTATATTTTTCAAAAACCATTTATAATATATATGTAGTAGAGCCAAAAATAAATGCAATTAAATACATTAATTTCTATTGCAACAACAGCAAACAAGTAAAAATTTCGCCTTAGAGTTATGACAAATTTATGTTATATTCAATAGAAGTCTTGGGCCATGTTAAAGATAAAATCTTATTATAAAATAAAATAATAAACTTCTTAAAATTCTTCTTTTCGAAATTTTAAAATGTTTACAGAAATATGTCATCGTTGTACATATTTAACACTCACAAGAACTTACACATATTTGTTTGTTATGACTTAACATATTTAACAGTATGTGGTTTCGAGTAGATATTTTTTTCTCAACCTTCTTACGCTGCAATAATTGAACAAAGTGAACTTTTTCTACAATCTGTGTTATAATTAGACGATGTTTTGCTTCATAAAATGTTAAATAGTGTTTTTTTCAGGCATTATGTTCGCAAGGTATGCTTAGAAGATTCTGGAAAATGGTAGCCTGTCAGACGTGGAGTTGTCTTCGGATGTGGGAAATAATAGTAATGCCATGAAATTGCAAAGACCGAAGTCATGAAATTGTACACAACATACTGTAAAGTACGACCAATCTATGATGCAATCTGAAGCCGATGCTTAGAAAGAGAACTGTGTGTTGATGAACAAATAGTTCCTTTTACAAGGAGGCATTCTGCTAAACCATGTGTAAAAAGTAAACCTTGCCTTTGGAACATCAAGCCTATTTTTCTTTTGTAGGAAAAATGGCCGTGCGTACATGATTACATGAACTATTCCATCAATGAGCAACTGATTCCATTTGACGGCTGATGCGTAAATCGGAATCGGATGCGGAATGAAGGTTGCAATGAAAAATAAGCCTCGGCCAGCAGGTTTGAAGAACTTCGTCCGGACTAATTAACAAAGGACAAGTCGATTTTGAAATTTACCAAGGAAACACTACAGAATTACCTGATTTGAAAAATTTTGGCCTTGGAGCAGCAATAATGTTACGCCTGGCTAGATCGCATCCAGAAGGAAATTTTCTATATTTTGATCGCTATTTCTCATCACCTCCTCTGTTAACTGAGTTGGTCAACCGGAAACTGGAGGGCACAGCTACTTCACAGGCCAATTGATTCAACATCAAAAGGAACACCAGGTATGAATTTAAAAAAGATCAAAGGATAACCTAGAGGGGAAAATGAGTGCATATTTAACTGTGACAACAAGGTTCGCATTGTTAAATTGAAAGATAATAAAGGAGTGCTCATGGTCTCAGTGCTCTGAGTTTTCAGAGTGGAGCCAAGAACCAAAGTGTCAAGATGGGATAAGGAGGGAGTATATAGATGTTTCATGCCCAGAAATAGTATAAAATTACAATAAGTTCATGTGGGACGTGGACATCTGTGACCAAATGATGGAAACTTATCGAACGTGATGTAAAACCAAAAAGCAGACTCTGAAAGTAATATTCCACACATCTGATTTGGCGATAATAAATTCTTGATTTGAATACAGAGGGGCGTGTGTATAGCCGATAATATCAAATCAAAAGACATCATGGATTTATTGTCATTTCGGATGTCTATTGGAGACCATCTAATGAATGGTTCTACAAGAGGAACAGGGAAGAATTGGAATTCGCTGCTCTACCAAGAATTTTAAAGTACCGAGTTAAGCCCCATCCCACCATGGACGGGTAGTACGACGGTTTTAATCATTGGCCGGTGTTGAACAATTTGAAGCAGCCTCAAATTTGCCGTAGTCCTGACTATACAAGCCAAAGTCGTTGTCGCTACATGAAGTGCGACACACATTTGCCTGTGCCTCACAAAAGACCGAAACTGTTTTTCGATTTTCGTAACAAAGAATAAATGAAAATAATCTGTCTACTCACTAATACTTCATAATTATTAGTGAGTAGACTAATTGTTATTCAATCAATATAACTAATAACTAATGACTATTAATCTATTAAAATTGTGTTTCTGTAAGCCCGTGATTTTATTTACGTCCACTTAAAATGAATCATAACGGAAAGTAAGGCCCGCCATAATACAACTATCATCACATTAATTGTACATACGTTAGGATGGGCCCCGTATCATACAGTTGAGGTACGCACAATTGAACATAGGAAATGAAGGATCGTTTATAATACAATCCTCGGTACTCGGATTTTTCTAAGATGGCGCTAAGTTGTTTACGCTTCACATCGTTTTTAACTTCTTCGATTATAGATAGTGCTGAAAAAATATTACTATGGCTGCTTCTATTAAAATTGACCCATTAATTGCAGGTAACTATGATACATGGAAGATTCACATGAGAGCTATTTTAAGAAAAATGATTTGTGGAATTTCGTATTGGGGACTATGTCGAAATCGGCTCGTACCTCTCATAAGTATGCAGATTAGGTGAAAATGGACGATAAGGCAGAATCTCCGAAACATATTGCAGATTTTTTTGAAGCAGTTAAGAAACTCGAAGAAATCGGTTTGGAGGATTGACGAATTATTGGCAATTTTACTATTGCATAGCCTACCACATTCATTTGCTATCATACTGCAATGGAATCACGTGATTATGTACCGTCTACAGATACTGAAGTTAAAGATTGTCAATATATACTTTGATTAAGATTGTCAATAAAACTAAAATTTTAAACAAAATTAAGCAAAATGCTGTAGTTCTGAGCAGTAAGAATATATGACTATATTTAGCACCACTGAAGAGGCTCGTACCGGTGAACAGAGTAATTCTATTTGGTGTGTCAAATGCACGGGACATATGTGCAATGACAAGCACATGATACAAGGATTTATGCAACTGAAAAATGAATTAAATTTAGCAAACAATGAGAGTACGCAAATGACCAAATATAATATATAGACAAAGTCACATATAGACAAGACAGTATTTCATTTGATACAGGTTGTGATAAAGGCCAAGTAGACATTCAAAATGTGTTGTACATGCCAAATTTACGAACAAGCCTTTCTTTCATCAGTGTCTGACACTGATGAAAGAAAATGTCTTTGACCCATTCTTACATGATACAAATTACCTACATGGTCTCTGCCCTTATATCAACTTTTTTGTTCTCATCAATAACAACGACGTTATTCTTTGTAAAATGAACCTCAAATCCATGATCAGTCGTACAAATATGACGTTGTTATTGATGAGAACAAAAAAGTTGATATAAGGGCAGACCATGTAGGTAATTTGTATCATGTAAGATTGGGTCAGCAGTACTCCAATAATGTTGAGGTAATGAGGAAGCCTATTGACAGGTGGCATGAGCACTTGGGACACATTAATGAACGTGACCTCATAGCTATGGCTAAGAATAACCTAGTACAAGGTCTGAAGTTCAATGACAGTGAAAAATTGTCAGAGTATGAGATATGTATAAGTCAAAAATTTACATGTAAATTGTTACCTAAAGGTAGTGAAGATCGCACAAATAATTTATTAGAGATAGTACATACAGATATCTGTGGCTCCCATGAAACACCACACCAGTCATTTGGCAAGAAAAAATATTTTGTGACTTTTATCGACGATAAATCTCACTGGTGTGAAGTTTATTTCGTCACTAACAAAAGTGACATTTCTAAAGCATTTAAAGAATACAAAGTATATGTGGAGAAGAAGATAAAGAATGAAAAAAGATAAAGAATTTGATGATTCCTTGAAGAAAGAAGGAATTACACGAAGATTAACTGTATCGTACACACCCCAAAAGAATGGTGTTTCCGAAAGAAAAAATAGAGTGCTGATTAAGATGGCGCGATGCATGATGCATCAAACTGGAAGCCAAGGTTTTAGACCAAAACTGTAAATACTACTAATTTTATAAGATAGCGATATCCTACTATAGCATTGAAAGGAAATATCTTATATTATATGGAAAGGAAAGAAGCCTATAGTAATTTATATGAATGTATTCGGAGCAAAACTTTACTACAAAGAGGGTTCCCTCTTCTCAGAATGGTAAATTCGACTCTAACTCGGAAGTTGGAATCTTTATGGGATATGACAAACAATCTAAAGCTTATAGAATTTACAACCTTAAAATTAAGAAAATTTTTATAACACGAGACATTAATTTCATGAAAGAAAGTGTATCTGATAATAAATACGAGGAGATCCTTGACAGTGAAGATAAAGATAAAAGAATAGGTATAGATCTGAATGACCAATATCTTACTGAAGAGAAAGCAAAGGAGTACAGATCATGCATAAAAGCTATAAGAAGTGAATCTAGAGTGAGAAAATCGCTTGAAAAAATACATCAAGATTTGGAAACTGAAACAAATGATAGATTAACAAGAAAAAGAAATTCAACAGTAATATGGGAAAGAATAACAAAACCTGTAAAAAGAGGGAGATCGAGACTTATACGTACAGGGCTGGTAAGGAGACCTCAAAAGGAATATCAGGACTAGCAGGTTGGCAGAAGGTGATACAGAAGATGAAGAATCGGAAGTTAAAATGTCAGTTGGCACGGCAACAGTTGATCCAATGTCTTGGCAAGAAGCTGAAAGAACGAATTACTAAGCAGATTGGAGAAACACGTTAGAACATGCGTATCTAGCTCAAATAAAAAATGGAACGTGGAATATAGTGCCACGACTACATGATCGCAGAGTAATTCGCAACAGATTGGTATTCACAACTAAAACTACAGAAAAGAAAGTTCGTCTGGTTGCTATAAGTTGTTCGGGAGGTAGGTAGGTTTTGTAGGGGAGGATTTTCACGAGATATCATACTCAGTTATAAGTTCTTCTTCTATCAGATTGATAGCAGCATTATCGGCAGAGTTGGGACTAGAGATCCATCAAATGGACGTAGTGACTGCTTATTTGAATGGTACATTAGATGAAGAAGTCTAGATGGAGGTACTTCCTGATCACATAAATGTGGTAGTAGATAAAAATCATTACTAAAAAGAAGATTGGATCACGTGGAAAAATAGTCCAAGAAGATTATCGAAACAGCTAAATTGTGGAAAACAGAGATGAACAAATGTGATTATGTAGTATATCTGTTAAAAAAGTCAGTTTTACAATGGCATAAAAAGCTAGTTAATATGTTATAAAATGATGTGAATTGCTATATATGTAGATGATATAACATTAGCAACAAATGATAATGCACGGATGAATGATGTGAAAAAATAATTGATGAATGTGTTTGATATGAAAGACCTGGGAGAAGTTAGTACTCGCTTAGGTATTGAGTTTGAAAAAGATAAAGAAAACAAGAGTATATTTAAATCAACGCTTGTATATTGAAAAGATTTTAGATCGATATGGTACGAATGAGTGTAAAAGCCTATGACGACTCTGATGGATGGTCTTGTCAAGCAAGAGAAGAAGATAAAGAAAAGACGTTGTGAGGCAGTTACCATATTAAAATTTGGTTGGTGCGTTAATGTATTTAACCATTTCCACAAGGACTGATATTACTTATGTTGTCAACTACCTCAGTCAATTTAATACTAATTATGATGTTCATCATTGGAAGGCGGCGAATGAAACGTGTATTAAGATATTTAAAAGGTATCTCTAATTATGGATTAATGTATGAGAGAACTGGTTTATCATTGTTAGGTTTGGTTGATGCTAAGTGGGGTACAAATGCTATAGATCGTAGGTCAAACTCCGGGTATGTATTGATTTTGGCTGGTGCTCCGGTAAGGCACGTAAACAGAACCGTCACTCTCTCTAGCACCACAGCTGAATATATGGTGGTTTCTGAGGCAAATAAGGAAGCTATGTTCTTACAAGACGTATTGAGAAGTGTGGGGATCGAATGCAAGGTTGTAACATTGTCAACGATAACCGAAGTGTCTGCCTTAATGCTTGCTCAGACAAGAAATTACCATTCAAGAACAAAACATGTTGATGTAAGGCACCACTTTATACGTGCGAAAAAGGTGTTATCAGTCTAAAATATTTGTCTACAGAGAGAATGCCAGCAGTTGTCAAGAAAGATCGAAACACTCTTGAGGGGTGTTAAGATGTACGAAGGGCCGTAAGCTAGTGTGTCAATGCAAATACATGTATTATGTAAAAAGAAAAAAAAGTCAGTTGCAAGTTGACTGGTGTCGCTAGTCACGAACAAATTGTCGATTTGTATTTTTCAATTAATAAATAAGGAAATAAGTGATTAATATTTGTATCTTTACTATGTCCTAATACTTAGGAACGTTTGCTGATGATACAGCAGTTGAAAAAAAGAGAAAGAAAAAAAGGTTTGTCGACGGCTTTTAGACTGAGAAAAAAGCTGTAATGAATCCCTAAGTAAAAAGAGCATGCTGTTTTTTTTCGACCTCCATCAGTGATGATGAAAACAATAGTTCGGTGTGGGAAATTTCAGTGAGGGCAGGACTTTTGAAAGCAGATTTACCCCCACCTAAACAGAAATGCGGCACGAAAAACTGCATTGATGAATGCTTAACGGTAACCTCAACTTTGTTAAAATGGATGACAGAAAAGCAACTGTTATTTTGACATCAACACCCAAAAGTGCAGGAATCAATCTCTCAGAGTTTAATATTAATTGATCCTCAATTCGTCACCAGCGTGTGAAATAAAGGAAAAGAGTAGCAGTCTTTAAAGAATGAATTTAAACCAGATACACCTCTTACTATTCATTGGGCCGGCAAATTACTCTGAAGACAAACAGGACATGAAACAGTGGATCGCCTTTTTTAGTATCACAACAGGGTGTAGATCAATTTTAAAGTAAGATCTGAAACAAGGGAGCTGGTGCTTTAGTTATATATGTCGTTATTCTTTCCTGGAAATTGAGCGACAAAATTAAATCTTTGTCTTAAACACCACTGCGGTTAATTTTGGTTTCAGAGGCGGTGCTTGCAGGCTAATAGGATAGAAGATGGAAAAAGATGTGCTTTGGTTAGCCTGTCATCACCATATAATGTAAACAATCTAGAAGCAGTGGTGTACTTCAAGCACTAGATGCGTCCAGTAGGTCAGAAACATCGATTTTTAAATGTTGTAGAACTGCTTGGCCTAATATCGATCACTACAAGTTCAGCACCATTTCTTCAGACCCTGACCCTTTAAGATGTGTGAACAATGTTGCAAGTAGCAAAATTGTATTCCCTGAGAATTGATTATAAACCTCGTTAAGATTACAAGGAGTTGTTGAAACTTGCAATAATATTTCTGTGAGATATGCCTAACAAACGGATATTATTCAGAGCTCCAGCAGGTCTTCATCATGCATGACGGGTGGCAAAGGTAATTTATTGCTTTTATTAAAGAAAAATTTTAATTTATAAAACGAAAATTCAAAGAGACTTCTGAAATTTATGTTTTTAAAAGTTAATAGTTTGTTAGGTACTGGTTTAAAGTTCCCGCAGTAAATTCAGCTCCAAGACACAACTTATGAATTTTAAACTAGCGTAAGATTTTTTGAAGCTATGTATCTTCAAAATAGCCCTAACGACGGTACCATAAATGCCTTCCTAGGGTAGTTGGTATCTTTCTGAAGAACTTGTCGTACCTTTTCTCCATGATCGTTTGAAATCAAATAAAAAAAATGGTGAGCACTCTGAACGAGTAAGGTTTAGATTACAGCACCAAGTGCATTAAAATTTGGATGTAAGTCACATTTCTTGAAAAAAATATTGAAGATTTTGTATAAAGCAACACGTTGAGATTTTTTAGAATTTCATCTGCATTTTTGAAAAAAAAAAGGAGCTCGTCTCTGGGAAGAAGAAAAAGACTACAAAATTTCTATAAACATTGTACTTTCGATGAGAGTAGTGAAGGACATTGCGGAACGAGGTGCAACATTAATGGAAGAATATAATAACTTAATTATTACAAACTAAAAACAAAAGTACTTCTTTTTTTCCATTCCTTTAGTTCCTTCTTTTAGTCAAAACAAATTTTTGTCAAAAGTACCCAATGCAAAAAAAACTACATTGTTAGTGTATAGTAAATACTTAACTTCTTTTTCATAATAGTTCTCTTCATTTGTGACATTCATATTTTAAATGAATAAAAAGTATTATAAAATTTTTTTTGGGGGATGAAGTTACTTGCGTCCGTAGGATTTACCATCTATTCCTAGACCCACCCTACACGTGTCCCCTGGGTGGTGTCAACCAAGTAACAACGCCGTGTCTCAGGCGGTGGTTAATTAACCTGACTAAGCTAACGCTTCAACTAAGGAGATAGGAAATGATCCCTTAACCCGTAAACTCGCAATCTGCAAGAATGGGGGCCTTGGCTTTGCCGTCCGGGCCAAGAGGGAGTTACCCTCTATAAACATATAACCCCAATCCTATGGTGGGAAACGTGTCAAAAGGATGAATGGCTAATGGGATATCAGTTCTAAGCGCCAACCTCAATGGACCTGGCTAACATTGTTGTATAGTGCCTTCATATGAGAATGGGCACCTCATGGGTGACATGTTTTATCGTCCCTATTCGTGGGAACAACTCATGGAAGTCAGAATACGTGAATGATTTGTTATGCGATCCGGCTAACCCCCGGCTCCTTCTGGTACCCGGGCCAGAAGGTGTGAAATCTGCTACCGAAGGCTACATGGAAGCGGGTGACCAGGCTTCTATGTCAGCTAATGCTACTGGTAACAATAAGAAGAAAGAAAAGAGGAAAAAATTTGTGCAACAAGCTTTCCATCCTACTTTGTTCAACTCAAGACAGAGGAGCTCATCTATGGGAACCCTGAGGGAAAACAACAAGGATAGCATCATTCTAGAGACCGATAAAAATCCTCTAGAAATAGAAAACGAAAACCATGCTTGTCCCCCGACTTGGCAAAGACTACCAAATCTTAGACACGTCTCAAATACTGAGGAATAAAAAAAAAAAGAAATTGTCACCCACACCTCCTACGGACATGATAGAAACAACTAACAGATTTAGTGGACTACCAATAGACCTAACTAACGAAGAAGAGCAGCAGAAAAAAGAACAAGCTTAGAAAATCACCACCAATAATCCTATATGGAGTAGAAGATGTTAACAAACCCTCCTAGAAACATCTGCTGAGAGAACACAGTTCACCAACAAGATTATTAATAGAAACCAGTTAAGAATAAATTGCTCAGATGTTGAAATAATAAAGAACTCATCTCAGTGGTACGAGAGAACATAATCTTATAGGTCACACTTTCAACACCAAAACTGAAAGAACTTTCCGACTTGTCATCAAAGACCTCCACCACTCTACACCAAATAATGCTATAAAAGAAGCTTTTGAAAACACTGGAAACAAAGTGATTGGCGAAATCGTCAATTCTAAGTATGGTCCAGAAAAAAAACCTACGTCAGCATTCTTCATAAACCTCAAGTCTGGGCCTAATAACAAATTAGTCAAGAATATTAAATGCATACACACCATCAAATAGTCACTATTGAAGATCCCAAGAAGAAAAAATCTGTGGTACAATGCCAAAGATGCCAGCAGTATGGCCACTCCAAAAACTACTGTATGAGGCCTTATCGCTGTGCCTTATGCCATGGGCCCCACCCAGCTAATTATAAAGGATGTGAAGTAATATAAAATACTATCCAGAAAAATAAATAATCAAACATCCCAAGACAACAGTCACAGGAGAACAATTCAGAATAAAAAAAGGAGAAGTGACAGAGAAGATTCACCACAACCAGTACATCTTGAGGACAGAAAGTCTAAGAGCAGATAAGATGACCTATGCTGAAACCGCAAGGCATAATGCTAAAGATACCAACCTGAACAGAGATCCACACTCAACAATGAAAACTATTGAAGAAATCGTTATAAAGCAATCAGAAAAGTTAGAAATGATCTTACAACAAATGAGCACTCTATTGAATCTCATAACAACAACGCTAAACAAACTATCAAAATAAGTACACTCAGAATAGCAACTTGGAATATAGATGGCTTATCTCCCAACAAAAGCGAAGTCGAAATCCTACTACAACTACATCAGTTAGATGTATTATTAATTTCAGAAACACACTTCACTTCAAGGAGTGATCTGAGAATAAGAAATTATAATATCTATAATACAAACCATCACGATGGAACTGCACACGCAGGAACAGAAATCATCATAAAATCCTCAATCAAGCATTATGAGCTTCCACAGTTTAGGACAGCACACATACAAGCTACTTCTGTTGCTATAGAAGACAAAAATGGGGGTTTCAATATTTCCTCTATCTATTGCCCCCCAAAGCACAGAATAACAGCTGACAAGTTCACAACGTACCTAAACACCTTAGTAGACCGATTTATTGCTGGAGGTGACTGGAAGGCGAAGCACGTTCATTGGGGTAGTATAATAAACACAACTAGAGGCAGAGGAACTTAAGAAAAGTATAGATATGAATTGTCTTTATCACTATTGCTACACCAGAGCCAACTGATCCCAATCGATTACCTGGACTTCTTCATTACAAAGGGACTGTCTAGACTCTTTATGTCTATAGAATCATGCCTTGACAGTTCTACTAACCGTATTCCAGTTATACTGACAGTCAGTACTACAATTTTTAACAAAGAAAACAGACCAAGAATCTTTAACAAACACATAGACTGGGATTCAATTCGTGATGTAGTGGACAAGACACTGATTCTCCGAATTCCTCTGAAGTCGACAAGTGATATAGACTTTGCAACCCAAGAACTCATTTTGACAATTCAGTCGGTATGCTGGCCAATGCACACCAGACCCCATCAATAAGTCGCAAAGACAAAATATGGTGCCATGGAATATTAGGCAGCAAATACTGAACAAAAGTAGATTGAGAAGGGTTTGGCACAATAGTCGGCATCCAGATGATAAAAGAGGGAATTGAAGGATACCTTGAAGGAAACACAAAATGCAACATTGGAAACCTACCTGAAGCCACTTACTGCCGCTAAAGCCACTGATTACTTATTGTGGGGTGCCCGCAAAAGCTTCAATCAGCCACAAAACCCCAAACCGCCCCTCCGTAAAGAAGGTAACAAATAGGCTGGATCAAAATTGGAGAAAGCAGAACTTTTCGCAAATCACCTAGCCACGGTATTCACAAGTAAAGAAGCTGGTACATCTACAGATAAAGAAATAGACAGTATCTTGAAATGAAACTTTCAACTAGATATGTCTCTGAGAGCTGCAACACCACAAGAGATAGCTAGGCATATCAATAGCATGGATGGAAAAAAGGCTCTTGGCTTCGATCTTATAGATAAGAAAGTACTCACAGAATTTCCACGAAAAAGAATAATGTATATAACTATCCTCTCCAATGCGATCATGAGAATTGGATACTTCCCCACACTATGCAAGGTATCCCAAATCGTAATGATTCACAAGTCAGGCAAACCACCCCATGATGTTATATCATACAGTCCGATCAGCCTACTGCCTGTAATATCGAAACTCTTGGAAAAGGTTCTACTTCAACAACTGCTTAGTATCCTGTCTGAAAAAACAATTATCCACGACCATTAGTTTGGATTCAGACAACAACATGCTACTATAGAGCAAATTCACTGAGTGTGTCATGTTATCAGAACAACGCTGAAAGAAAAGCAATACTGTTCCTCAGCTTTCATTGATGTGCAACAGGCATTTGACAAGGTTTGGCACAAAGGTCTTATGTGCAAGATTAAACAACTGTTGCTTCACACCTTCTATAGTGTATTGAATTCATACCTATCAAGAAAGGATATTCCAGGTAAAAGAAGATGATTCTACATCCAAATTCCATGCCATCCAAGTTGGAGTACAGAAAGGTTCAGTTCTTGGGCCTGTACTGTACACAATATTCACATCGGACTTGCCACAGACCCCAGGAGTGACTATTGCCACTTTTGCAGATGACACAGCAGTTCTCGCTACCAACAAATGTCCCATAGAGGCCTCAAAAGCATCGCAACATAGCCTGAACAACATACACAAATGGCTCAAAAAATGGAAAATTAAAGCTAGGGTAGCAAAGTCTGTGCAGGTAACATTCACGTTAAGAGAATTGCCCACCAGTGACCCTGGATGGTAACCAACGTCCCCACCAGGAATCAGTAAAATACCTGGGTATACATTTGGACTGCAGATTGAATTGGAAGAAACACTTAGCCACCAAAAGAGATGAGCTAAACCTAAAATTTAGAGGGTTAAATTGGTTGCTCGGCTGAAATTCAAGACTGGTATTAGACAATAAGTTGTTGATTTACAAGACTGTACTCAAACCTATATGGACCTATGGTATCCAACTCTGGGGATGCCTGCGACTCCAACATTATTAGGATTCAGAGCTCATAAAGCACCTAGCAAATGCTCCGTGGTTTATAAGAATCGACGAGTTGCATAAGTACCTGAAAATAAACATAGTGAAAGAGGAAATTAGATCTTTTAGCTTTAAATACAAAACTAGACACAATTAAATGAAACTACGTGATGTAGTATTATTTCTACTTTCTTTAATTTCTTTACCACGACCTAGGTTTCGTTGTATTACAACATCTTCAGGTGGGATATTAGCAAAGATACTTTCATATACAAATATTACAAAGATTCAAAGAGAAAATAGATACAAAGATCTTTGCTAATATCCCACCTGAAGATGTTGTAATACAACGAAACCTAGGTCGTGGTAAAGAAATTAAAGAAAGTAGAAATAATACTACATAACGTAGTTCCATTTAATTGTGAATAATGAATTTCTACAAAATTAACGCCAAATATATTCAATACAAAACTAGACTACAAAATCATCCTAATCAACTAGCGGTGCAACTCACAACTTTCGATGACAGAGGACGAATAGAGCGATGCAAAAACATGCAACTAGATAGTCTCGAGTAGTCGACTATAAATCATTTAAAGAGTTATGTCCTACTGAAGATGAACCCTACATGACAAGCTGCTCATCACACATCTGCTCATATTCTATGACTGATTGCATGATAAAAAAAAAGAAAGAAAAAATATAATTTTTTCTTTTTTACTTGCTAGTGGCAATCTCTCATTACTTTAAAAATGCGGAAGAAATATTGTGATAGTTTCTTGTGTTTTATCGAACAAAATTAAAGAGTTACAAGTACCTATTCATCAGGCTAACAAAGACTTCACAAGACCTACTGTAATCACTACATAACATTATAAATATTAATGTCAGAGGATCCATAATGTGCTAGTCTTATCCTGCACTTTCTTGATGTATTTCTACATGTCTGAGATAGATAACAGTATAAGACTAAGTAAATCTTTCACAATAGTATTTTCTTAAAAGTACTTTGATTTATTTTCTTTAGCTCTTATGTAGTATTTTTATCAAACTGGGCCTAGTATCACAATGGGTCTGAGAAAATAGGAAATTTGATGATTCACAAAACCGTTTTTAAATTTTATAAAAACTAATTTATACATATTAACTTGAAGCACTCTTTTCAAAGATACCTCACATACTAACGTAGAAAAAACACTTCATATTTATAACCTTAGAGTTAAATTTTATATTACGTTATATGCCATTTCTACTTTATAATCAAGAAACTTCACATCAATGTGCCTGATTTTCTTAAAACGTTAAAATAATCTAAGGGATTTATATTAAAATTCTTTATAGCAAAATGCTGACAAGTTTTGGATGCACAGGAAAATGTTTTTATTAATTAGTTTTACGCAAAATTGTTGGTATTTTTAGATTTATTCTGTTCATTGGAAGTGTGAAAATTGTTTTCCGCAAATAAGATAACAATTTTAAGAATAACAATATTAAGTTGTGATAGATTACAATGCTTCAAATGTGAAAAGGGAAATTATAAAAATAGGATCAAATTACATGGAAGCATAAATTTTATTTCAATGAGCATAAATTTTATTTCAAAAAAATTTTATTTCAATGAGCATAAATATTATTTCAATTAAATGAAGCAAAACTTTGAATAATTCCCATTGTTTTTGTGCATGTGTTGACTACATTATTGCATTTATAAAATCATCCTATATTTAATCATTAATAATACTTACCTTAGAAAAAATATTGAACATAACAGACACGTTACCTTATAAAAAATAACGAAGTGAACCTAACCATCGAGAACGACAGATACTGTTACACGCCATCATGTGTGCAGTTGTAACCATACTAAATTCTAGAAAACTAAAAGTAGCAATCTAAATATCCAGCGCACTGCGTTGATCAAACAAAAACTTGTATTAGGTTAAAATTAAAAAATTGCTTTATGGACTAGATACCATTAAGTGAAACATAGTCGAGTTGTCAGAGGTAAGTCGACAGGGTGTAGAATGTCTCAAACTTAATAATGGTTATCCATATTATCCAGCAGCAAATTTGGATGCACATGAATATGGTGTAGTTTTAATAATCCATCGACGCCCAAGTGATAATTTTAAAATAATAAACTCAACCCCTAATATAATTCTGTACATAATACTACATATTTCAAAGAAAATCACCTTGAAAGTCATCTACGTAGTATATGCCCCCAGTTGTACCGCAGCTGATATCGACATAGAACAACTTATATGATGATATAAGCTCATGTCTGAGAATCACAAGACCACAATAGAATTATCACAGATGACTACTTCAATGCCAAAATTGGAATAAAAACTGATAACTGAAACCATTAAGGGCAAATTTAGATACGGCAGTAGAAATAAACGAGGATTTACACTTTTAAACTTTATTTAAGAGAGATGTTTCACATGAGGTCCTTCTTCCAAAAAAGACCAGAGAGAAAGTGGACATGGTTATTACCTGGTGCAAGGTACAGAAAAGAGATTGACTATGTGTTTAGTAGTCACAAATGTATAGTTCTAGACATAATGGTCTTACTCTCATTCGTGCCATAGTAAATCTAAACACTATAGATGTGTATTAGCAAAGATGGAGATCATCCATCAGGAGTAAAAAAATATCCCCGGGGCTGATTGGGGAAGTGGCCACAAATTAGAGATAGCAGAATTCTACATAATGCTAAAACGGTGTTGTCATGAGTTATACAAACCAAAGGAGAGACCAAAACTGGGTGAACTGTCTATACATAGAGACTCTGAAAATTAAAGCTTAGGATTTTCATACGTGCAGTGTGGTGTGAATATTTGACTCATTGGAATAGCGTGAAGGATTTCATTGTCTATTCATAAGGAAACCCAAATTAAGATGATAGAACGTCCAAGGAAAGAATGAATATCGAAGGAGACATGGGGAGCCATTGAGGAAAAAAAGACCTCTTTACGGGCAACACTCACTATGACAGTACACAACTCTGTATAGGGTCTGATGATTGCGCCGGCAAGATTCTGAGGATCAACTTAACACAATCTGCCAGGATATAGAAAATCACGGACAAATTTTCCACACAAAGGACTTATTTTTGGAGGTTAAAAGCATTAATCTAAAACCAAAGCCACACACGTGGGCTATTGAAGACAATGATGAAATTCATACTATGAAAATTTATACGCAACTACATCAGGGGAACACGTCAACCTGTCCCTATTGGCAAGAAATCAGCCAGTAGTGACCGAGTATTCACCAAAGAGATGAAAAACCTGGGCTGCGAATGTGTCAGAATCATGTTTGACCCTTTGCAACCAAATCTGGCAGATATAAATGGCCTACTGAATGAAGGGAGTCTACTTGTACTACTCCATAAGAAAGGATCTAACGGAGCATGTGGAAAATATAGGACTGTGACCTTGATATTATGTCAGTAAAATTATGCTGTACATAGTCAATGAGAGACTGAAGTCATACTTGCAGTGTCAAATATCAAGCGAACAGATCGGGTTTGTCAAGGGCTGTGGCACTAGAGAACAAACTATGTACATAAGCACATTACTAAAAAGAAACGGGAGTTCAAAGTTATTATACTAATGTGCTTTATCGACTATTCGAAGGCATTTGATTGTGTATGATGGAATTACCTTTGGAAAGTCCTACTAGAAATGGATGTACCTGGGCAATTAATCACTTTGGTAGCCATCCTGTATGAAGACGGCACCTCCAGGATAAGAGTAAATGATGTACTATCTCTACTGTTTAAGCCTGGCAAAGATGTACATAGGGACGTATCCTGTCTCCTATTCTTTTTAAAATATATGGCAAATTCATAATGAGAAGGGCCTTAGTGGATGGCAGCAAAATTAGCAGAAGATATGCGGATAACACCACAGTTTTTTCAACATCATAGAAAGAACTAACTAAACTTGTTCAAAAGAGTTGAGCTGGTCCCACTCTCAGTGAACAGAGCTAAAACGAAAGTCATGATCGTAGATAAGGGTGGTCAAGTTTCACAGACAGGGGAGCTCTCTGATCTACAATTTGTCAGCAATTTTGTATATCTGGGATTGCTACTCAATGACCCAGGAAAGAACTCAAATGGCTAAATTTCCTATAAGCAAACTAACACAATTATGGCAAAAATAGAAAGATCTCTAATAATATAAAACTGAGGATAGTAAGAACATTAGTCTTCCCGATTGTCCTGTACAGCTGAGTCGTGGACAATTCGATTGGTGGAGAGCAAGCTAAATGTGTTAGAGATGTGGTGTTGTAAACGAATGCTACACATACCATGGACAGCCAGAATGATGAACATATAGATTTGAAAACAACTCAAAATGAAAATACACTGTCTACACCATCTACTACTAAAGAATCTTCAGCTACTTTGGTCACATTGCATACAGGGAACCAGGATTACTTAGAAAAGTTAATGGTTGTCAGGAAAATCAAAGGAAAACAATCCCATTTTTCGTACACCAAGTCATCACTACGCTCACGGGCTTCCCAATCACATCTATTATTAAGAAAGCTGAGGATAGGGCTGAATGGAAAGAATTAATAAATGAAGCCACCAGGACTTTTCAGGATAGATACGACCTTTAGAAATGAAGAATGCAACGTTGAAGAATTGGCCACAGCTACAGGATAGTCTAACACAGCTACAATTGGCAATACCTACAGGATAGTCTAACGCTTAATGACAAATTTAACTTTGACACAGATATACTGCTCGAATATCTAAGCAATGGGATGCCGCCAAATGACTGCAATAAAAAAACACAGGTTGCTCTCAAAAACATCAAAACCAAAATAAAAGTTACTGAAAAAGACGACTCATGTAAACACAAGGAAAAGATCACACAGACTTATTCAAAAATTTAGATAGACGTGAAAGTATATTGAGTAAGATTACGAATTGTATTGAGAAAAAATGGTACAAACCATCATTGATAAATACCAGGAATCTCAAGTTTTCAGGAAAGGTTTGAAACTGGGCACGCGCGCATCTAGCCACCAAACTCTTCAATAATGAAGGTAATCTAATTCACTGAACAAAAACTTAGATAGAAACTAGTCCTTATTGAGATGTCGAATGAAAAAGCTCCTGATACGACGTTGTCTTAATAGCCCGGTTATGCAGTTTCTTTAAAAAATCTTCAATGTCTGTTCCAGAGGTAAATGGTAGAACAGCACAGTCATTGTTTAAGAAAGGAAACAAGTCTGGCATGAACAATTATCATCCTATTCCTTTGTGGTCTTTACAAACTATTGTCTAAGATCTTAGACTTGTACAAACTATTGACTAACGACACTTCTGAACAAAAAACTGAACTATCAACCAGTTGAACAGGCAGGTTTCAGAGTGGATTTAGCACCTTGGACTACATATACAGACTATGAGAATTATCATACAAAATGCAACAGAATTTCAAATGACTTGAATTCAATGATTATAAAAAAATCTTTGATAGCATTAAGTCCTGGGCGGTGATTAAATCTTTACAAAATGTAAAAATAGACCACCACCACACTCACTTCATAGAGATTATTTCTCAAAAAAATGTTGGAAAGTGTACCTTCCACCAGAAACAAAATAAGTGGGAGTGAAGGGGAGTAAAATAGGGCGACACCCCTTCTCTCCAAAACTGTTTTTAAACTGGTGTTGAACGATATCTATAGAATGCTGGATAGGGGAAATTGTGGTCCTAATATAGCAAGGAAATAGACTGAGCAATCTTAGAATCGTTGATGACACTGTCTTATACTCAGACGGCTGGGAGACCTCGAAATCATGATACAAGAAGTAAGCAATACTTCTGGGCAGGTTGGGTTGGAAATAAACTCTGACAAAACCATTATAGGAAGAGTAAAGAAATATGTATCTTGAGATCTTGGTCAAGAGGTTGTTACGGGGAGAAAAAAAACAAAGCAATGAAATAGACAGGCGCATAAGGTTAGGGTGGGCACCTATGGAGCTGAAACTTAGGTATTTACATAAGAAATTCTCAGTAAGCTCAAATCTGGTTCAAAGAGCAATTCAAAGGAAACTGGTAGGGATCACAGTAAGAAACAGAAAAAACCTCATAAAACGTGTTGCGAAGCTTAAATGGCAACAGGCTAGCTAAATCAGGACTCAAAAAGTAGGATTTATGGTGCAAAGTATTCGTGGAACGGAAACCACAAGGAAGGCTAAATATGAGGTGGTTCATTAATATCAAGACATGGAATGAAATTGTTATAAAATGACTAAAATTGAGAGGAGTGATATGAAGTGAAGGTCTACACCTGTGTGGTAGGAACATGGCAAAAGGGGCGTAGTATACAGATTTTTGACAAAAGACTTTAATTTTTGCCAAATTATTTTGTAACTAACTCTGGGAATATGTAGTATAATGATTTTAATATGAAAAAATAGACAAACTTTCATTTATAATTCAAGTAAGTATATTATTTTTTATCAGCTTTATACTTATTTCATGAAAATCGGCTTTTGCAACTCATTCTTCGCCAAAATCGTTAAGGAGGGGGGCAAGTTGAAATGATTCATTCCAAAAAATTATCTTTTAATTTGAAATTTGTATAAATGTAATAAAATGCTCATTTCCTCTTTGATAAAAACAATTTTTACATTGATGCAATGGAAAAAGAGAAAAATATTTGTTGAACAAAAATATGGTTTTAATTTCCCATACATTTTTAACACTGAAAAATCATATTGCACATAAATGCAATCCAGTCTAATTGTGTTGCAGGTGAACCAAATAAAAATATTCGCGATGTTCACTACACTGTTGATGTAATTATAATTGGATTGACTGTTTCAACTAGAAGTAAAAAAATTTGTATAATTGATATATTTTATTTTACCATTAGTTTTATATTCAACAGTCGAACAATGCTTATGTAATAAACTATATAAAAATAATAAACTATATAAACTAAAAAATATTATCAAAAATATACAATGTCTGCCTATACGCTTCGAAAAGCCAAAACCAAATACAGAGATCGCCTTACGGCTGGAAAGGGCTTCTCAAGAACAATCGAATGGTAATAATAAAACACCATATGACCGAGTCAAGCAGTGCCGGGAACGTAAAAGAATGAATACGGCCGAGCGGATCAACGACGGTGCCAGTACATCTGCAGTTGGAGGCGGTTGAAATTATGCAAGTGGATGATGTCACTTCTACATAGGCAACGGACTGTATAGGCATAGATTGTGTTTGATCATCGATTATGAAGAGATATTGGGCCGCAGCTAGTGCACGTTTCAATATAACCCGTTATATAGACGTATTCACATACAACACACGGCAGTGTCCATGACACAGCCACACCCATTTTTTTTTAAATATTCATAGAAGAATTAAAGAGCATAAAGGTGGCGTTTTTTTTCATATTGCATCGCCAGATAAATTTTGAAGTGCAATTGATTCAAGTCGTACGTAATTTAGGAAAAAACTTAATGTTTAGGCTTTTTGGCATATTATAAATAAAATCATATTTATGAGTAGGATGAAATAAAAATACCATTCCGCAAGCACATTATGCATAGCAAGTGTAATTAGGAGACATGCAATTAACAGAAGAGCGTAAAACTAAAATGAGCATACATTTTAATAAATTTGTAAGCATTTAAATTTACTCATTGCCGGTAACAATATTTACATTAACAATCAACAAATTATAGAAAACAAAGATAAATCAGTAAAAATATAAGGTCAAACCTTTCGCAGTCTTGTCGGCCCATCATGACGCTGCCACTGCCAACATGGAGTTTAACACCTTTGCAAAGGTCTTGATGAACTCTTGTTAGTCTGGTTTCCTTCTGGAATTAACCATACTTAATATTTTAATTATCGAACTTCAATTATGTTGCTTTGGCCATTATTTTATGCTTCGAAATGTAGTAAATAATTAAAACAAGTTACAGTTAAAAACGTGCACTATGGCGAATGTACAACCAAACTGGCCCTACTGCAAGCATGATAGAATACAACTGCGTTCCGAACATTAATTACATCATTGAAAATCTCTTTAAAAATAAATTACACTTTCATTCATCAATAGTATTTGTTTTCTTCTAACTTTTTATTATAATAGGGTATTTGATTATATTTTTTTATTACTAAAATAGAATAAGTAATAACATTCAAAAACAATTAAAATAAATATATCGTACCTAGGACTTACAACGACTGACACACACTAATAAAATATGATTTGCGCAAAAACCCCCCCATACAAAATACAACTAAATTATGGCGTCACTGGCCCATATTTAACTGAATTTATTAAATATCTTTAGCAACTTAAATATTGCATGCTACCATTTTCTAATTTTTTTGTGTGGAAACTAAATTTATAATAAATTTTTCTATTTAACGGTTAGAATGCCGACGAGCGCCATCACGCTTGTGCGCGTACTAACTAAATTTGCCACAAACGCAATGGCGTTCGCGAAATCAGTTGCTGTTTAGCACGCGGTAGGGGAGGTCGCTCACATGCATTGTTAATTTTTTATCCTGCTTCGTATTACATAAAGTTTAAATTACAATATTATTAGTAATTACAATATAAAAAGGATCCATGAAAAGAAAATTTTTAACCCATAATGTTGGAATACGAAAATAATTCAGAGTGAAAATGATCGTTTTTCAAGTTGTGAAGAAAGTGATAGTGGGAGTGACATTGTGGTGCGCTCCCAATTTGGCGTAATGCAAATTTTTAGTGATAGTGATAATAGTGACAATAACAATTATTTTGTTGACTGGAGTCCGTACCGGACTGCCAAAATTACGATGTGACCTTGATTTCAGTTTTTGTTATAATTTTTGTTCACAATATATAATTCCATAATTTTCTTTGTAATTTCCTTGCACAAGTTTTTATTAACACCGAAAAAATTATTCAAATTGGATAATTTTTGGAAGAGATACAGTTTTTTTTCGAGACAAGGTGGTAAATGACATCAAAAACAAAAGATTTATTTGGCATTTTTAAGTATATACGAGTAAAAAACGATAGCACTAAAACGGTTAATGAAAAAAAGATTTACACTTTCTCCTATTTAGAAGTTTCGATTAATTGTTCATTACATGCATTATTTTTTTCATCTCTAGTTTTTTTCTCTACAGCTTTAAAATATCTTTCCATTTATTAAAAATTAAAAAAACGTGTTCATAATATTTACTTTAACGAACAATTTAAATATTAATCTAATTTAAATACATTATTAATTATTACAAGTTAAACATCAAAATGTGAAGTTATTCTAAAAGAGATTGGATTCTAAAATGTCTTAATGACTAGGGTTTAAATGATTTTGGTCCGATGATGGTGAATTTCATCAATGAATGTGGGCACTCCGCTGAAAGAGGTGGATTTTTGTTGGTAAATAGATTCCTGTGAAATATTCGTTGAGTGTAGACTTTTGTTAGTTCCCTTGGTTTTAGCGTTGATGGTATATATATATATATTTATATACATATATATATGTGTGTGTGTATGTATTTGTATATATATTTATATATATATATATATATATGTATATATACATATATATATATATCTATAGACATTATGTAAAGTTAGCTATTTTTTTAAAATCATACCATTTTTTTCGATATTTAAAAATTGTCATAAGTCATTAACATGAAAATGCATCAACCTATATTTTATATTCTGATAAACGTAAGAAATATGGCAATATTGCATGATTTCTCATCTTAGCGATTGATAATGAATTTGACTTGTCTAAATTATCCCCCTATCATTTGCATAATTTTAAGGCAAACTTTGTTTATATTTCATAAATCAAAATTATTGCATTTAAAAATCTTTGACATCCATTCATTATTCCCTAAAATATGCAAGGTTATAAAAAATATTAACGATTTTTAAAATAAAACTTGTCGAAATATTAATACGATATTTTTTCATTACTCGTTTAGATAAATTATATATATTAATAAAATAATATTAATTTTAATTGCTTATATCAAATTGAATCTTATATGGCAACCCTCATTTCTTCTGGTTAGAGTATTTTTCAAAGTTTAGTGTGACATAACATTTGTGGATTCAATGCAATTTGATTTTGTTAAACAATTTGTTATTTGCGATATCTAATGAATAAAATTGAGAATATGTCTTTTTTCAGTGCTGATGGAATATATTATTAGTATGCCAAATATCATTACAATATCCCTAATCATGTATGTCCAACGTTATCACGAACAATCACCAACATAGTCTTTTTACAGACAACCAAGTTTAGTTACGATCAATTCAATACAGGAGGATAATCTGTCATTTCAGTGATATCAAGTGATACTTCTCCAATAATATCAATAAACATTGAACAAAATGTGCTAGCTAATTTTAGAACGAAGCAAAATTCGATTACCAGGAGCACAATGTAGATAATTTAAGTCAAAATTATTGTCGTTGGTTGCGAAAGTACAATATGGGGAAGGCACTCAACATGGTAACGGAACATAAAATTAAAGTATGTATAAATACTAAATACGTTCTAAAACAAAATTATTTGTATTTCAATTACATTGCCACCACTGTATTGTATTATTCAGAGATTGATATTTTAAATATGATTTCTGTCACATGGGTTGTTGCAATTATATTACATATAAACTTGTATAATGTTAAAAGAAAAATTATGAAAACGGACTATATCATATTCATTGTTTAAATTAATTATGCTTATATACATTGCCTATATAGAAAAAAATTGTCAAGCACGAGTAAAACTTGCAAAACAAGGGTTCCGTACTCATTTTGGCATTGATAAATTTTAATTGCTAACAGATTACTTGCCATCACGACTACTCTTGGCATCTGTTGATAAAATTTGATTTGTTTCTTTTTAAAACCTTCAAGGTTTTATTAGGCTGGTAATAACCTAATAATAGCTATCCTCTTTTTTGTCAAACACGCAAGTCCACCCAGCTTGGGAGCATATATTTATAAAATTTATTTGATATCTTATATATAGTATAGTTACCTGTGTGAACAGCGAATGCTCCGTCGACATCAAGCAGGTAAAGCTTGTGGTATAATAAAGAGCACGTATGAAATCTGAAAATATAATAAACGTTGCTTTTAGTTTACTTACTGGAAAAGTTTACTTAGGGGAATTTTTAATAAGCTATATTTTGGAAAAAGTATAGCTTGGTGAAAATTGCTCTGAATTTTTTTTTCATTTATTCTGCTATATTCTAATGTAATACATACATTGGCAGATAGTAATCGCTGATCTCATGAACTGGATGTAAACAGACACTTACTTTGTTTTTATCAAGTCATGCAAGGTTTCTTTGGAAAAACTTTTTCATAAAAAAAAATATATATATATATATATATAATCTATATATATTCAGACTTTCCAAACATACATTGTTTTTGCCTATCAATTAGGGTATTTACCTCAAAAGTTATTTAAGACGTTATTTAAAAAAAAATGTTTTGACCACAATTGTAGTTATAAAAATGTTGATTTTGAAATTTATTAACGATACAGTGTTCTGAAATATACAATATTATAAAACATTAACTTTTACCTTCATTGGATGGAATATAGTAATCTATTTTTACATATGCTTGCATGGTTAACCCCTTATATATGTAATTGTTACGGATATCACAATTATTAATTACACCTGTCAAATATTTTATTGCTATTAGTGAAACATTTAATTGTTTTGTATTTTTTACTGGTTTCATTTGTAAGTACAGTTTGTTTCGGTGATACAATGTCTGAAAGTATTATTACTAATGCTGAATATTTGGATATGGTATTCAATAGCAAAGCCAACTGCTTTAAGATAATATTAACGTTTTCTCAACTAACAGCAGCTCTTTAATTACAAGACCATCGTAAGTTCAAAGCCGTCTTTGAAGCACAATTGTAGCTTCTGCTAAATTAAAGTTTATGCTGGTATTATACATATCTCTATATATATATATATATGTATATATATATGTGTATATATATGTGTGTATATATATGTGTGTATATATATGTGTGTATATATATGTGTGTATATATATGTGTGTATATATATGTGTGTATATATATGTGTGCATATATATGTGTGGATATATATGTATATATATATATATATATATATATATATATATATATACATATATATATATATATATATACACACACAAGAGGTTTATAATTATTTTAAAACGTACTTCACATACGACACCGTAAAGCAATAAAAAAGTTTTCCAGTAAGCCTACATGATAGTGAATTGTCTCCTAAAGTAAGATAAAAAGCATCTGTATCATTATACGAAAGTTCAGCACCTATAGATGATGGACAACTTATGCGTTGAGTGCTACCAGTGGTTGCTCCATCAACATAGAATGGTAGACAGCTCAGCATTGGTAAGTCAATTTAAATTAAAAAAAATTTATAAACCTCCATGCTGACATTAACTCTTAGAAGTTTCCAGAGCAAATTTTAACAAAATTCTAGGCTCGTTTTTATTCAATTTGTTTCTAAGCCAGTTATTTTGAACACTTGCGCAAACTAATTTATCTGTAGCTGACAAATTTGTAATGATAGGAGGAATAACATTATTAACTTCGCTCGATTCAGACTAGACTTTCAAAACTGTGTTCATTTGACAAAAGAAAGCTTTTTTTAAATGGAAATTGAACTATTTCTTTTCAAATTTATTAATAAAGACAATATTACGCTCTGTACGGAGGATGGTTAATTAAATTAATTAATAAGAAAATATGTTAAAAATTCTGCGAGCGTAATGCTGTCATTAATTTAATAGTGTTAAATCTTATGGCCAAATATTTACATACTTTCTGATTTGAAATGATGCGCCTTCTCTATGAAAATTATTTTCTATTACGTCCTTAGTAGTATTCAAGAAATCTTTTACCTTCTCCATTAAATAATCTGATCGTTAATGTATGGGTGAAGAAATAAAAACATTTTTCTATACTTATCCGATAATTACCAATGTTAACTGCAACAGAAAATCATACACAAAGAAACATCATAGCAATCTATTCAGAAGTAACCAAATAAACAGTCGAAATACATGAAGTACCTGTTCTTTTTGTCCCTTTAATCTTATTTTATATTTTTCAAGCGAACATAAGAATAGAACAAGTCTAATGCATAATCGAAAAAATTTCAGATTCTATTTAAGCTTTCTAAATATTTTATGTTCAAAATGAGGTAAGCCCAAAATTTGCACCTAATACATATTTGTATTTGCGCATTGCATATAACAGAAATGAAAGATACACAGATATCTTGCTAGTCGACAGGTCTTACGAAATTGTAAAAATATTTGTTACATACTCTACCATCCTTGTCTGCGCCATTTTCTTACCGTCCAATATAAAAACGGCTCATATGTGACATGAGATGTAAATTTTTAAATATAATATGTAAAAAGGATGTATTTGGAAAATTGAAGCGTATAGCAAACTCACAATGGGTGCAGCAATAAGATAACATCATTTCTTCCAACCAGGTTTATCAATGTTGAAATAATTGATAATAATGGGCACTAAAAACCATTTTATGAATATAGAGGATGCTATACTTCTTGCAATATTTGTAAAGTAAAAAGTTCTTATAAATCAGCCACATCAAACTTAAAAAAAAATATTTAAATAGAAACACTCAACATAAAATCGTCTCATATGCTATTAGTGTATTGTTTTATTGCTATTTTAATTCACCTTTCAACCAAATAAAATAGGAAACGATAATATTTTCAATATCTTAAATAGCATAATCAGAGATACTGTCGGAACTTGGTAGTGTATAAATAAGTAAAAAATATTGAATGCTTTGTGTCAAATGTTTATATAATACACTCTTTTGGATAAAAAACGGGCGGATTTAGTCATATTATTAACAAAATATTATTTATTAAGAGGTAATATTAATTGTAATTGTTACTGGCAGGTATAGTGTACTCTGGCATATAAAAACGAACATTCTAAATTTGAAATTTAATCTTTTTGAATGAAAATTCTCTTTCACTGTCAAACATATTTTTTGGCGGTAAATTAAATCCAACTCTTATTAAGTTCTTTTTCATTAGTTACGTTTTTTATTTTAACGAATAAATTTAATTAAAGTTCTGCTGTTTGCTGCATTACTTCACTTCTGTTTGCTGTTATCAGTATGGTTGAAAAAACGATAAGAGCTAGTAAAATTATTGCGCTGCTTGAAGAAGGCTGTAGCCAATGTTATGTCTCAGCAGTATAAAGTGAGCCGTCCACCGTCCAAAGAACCTGGCAATGATACCAAGAAACGGGCTTCGTCAGTAGAAGCCCCGCTTCTAGAAGAAAACGGTGCACTGAGCCACGGGACGACCGCTTCATAGTCAGTCAAGCGATACGAAAACGTCAAGTTATGTACGTGGATCCCAAACAGAACCTCGAGGGTGTCAGAGGTACACAAGTAAGCCTATGGACTGTCAGAAGGAGACTTCAGGCCGTCAATATACGTAGCTATCGCCTAGCTCGGGCCCCTACATTGCTCCGTGAGCATCAAGTTGCCAGATTGAGATTTGCTAAAAATTTTTCATCATGGACTCAACAAGACTGGAATAGTGTTTTATTTTCCGATGAAGCTCGTATATCGATTAATGGTGAGGATCGACATCGGCGAGCCTTATGAAGACCTGGAGAACGCTTCGCAGAAGTGTGCTTTTAAAATCACCCCTTACGGTGGAGGCTCCGTAATGTTTTGGGCTGGTATTAACTCAGATGACCGTACAGAGTTAGTTTTTATTGAAAATGGCACACATAGTTTTTTTATTTATTCTCATTTTTAATGACTGAAGTAGGCAAAAACGATATCTCAATAATAAATAACAATATTCTCATCACATCGCCATATAAAATGCATCAAATAATAATAAAATAACTCTGATATGGTTAACCTATAAGTGCCTGTTTTTTTTTTTTTTGCAAAAGAGTGTATATGGCCTAATGGATAACAGGTATACGTGCATTTAGTATTTTTGTATCCTCAAAATGGGGTAACCTAGCACGAAAAATTACCGATAGCGCACATCTCTATGGGTGACGAAAATTCATTAAGAGTCCGACTTCAAGCAGGAGTACCCCACCCCCTAAGAAGTTTAAGGTGTCAAAGTCAAAGCGACGGTTTGCTGGGATACAAAGGGTATCGTATCCTGCTCATTAACTTCAAAGATAAAGGTGTTTCCATTACGGGAGACTACTACGTTGATTTACTGGAGCAACTTAAAAAAGCATTAAAGGAGAAAAGATGTGGAAATTAGTGAAGTGTGCTGCTTTTGCACCTGTACATAAGAGACATGTAGTCATGGTTGCACTTTACAAGTACAGCTTTCAAATATTGCAAAACACCTTACAGCCTACACTTAGCCTCCTGTGACTATACCAAAAATAAAATTGAACTTCGTGGAAAAAAATTAGCGATGATAAAGGGGTTAACACTCTGCAATGTCATTTTATTTTTTAGGTAGAGAATTTTTTTTTTGAGGATATAGAATATATAGAAATAAATTACCACATCCTTTTTTTCGCATTCCGCGAAATTTTTAAGTTCCCCTGGTATTTTTGCAATGAACAAGTCAAAATTCAACCAGTGTCCAGAAGCATATAGACAGTAAGTCAATTGGAATTAAAAAAACACTAAATTCTACACGTACAAACCTCAACAAGGGAGATGCTTCAAAGTAGCTTGAACAAAATACTTCCATCTACAGAATAAGAAACAGCAAGCACTAAACGAGTGACGACATATTTTAACCAATATATGGAATCTAAAGAAAGGAGCACCAAAACGCTTCTAAGGGGGGGAGCAATGATAGTATTTCCAATTGTTGTTTCAGCAGCTGTCAAAGTTATCAATGACATCCAGCTGTAAAACTATTTAGTAAGGTTGCCATTTCATCATGTATTGTTTCACGCTTGCAGAATGTGTGGAAATTATTAAAAAATATTATTAAAATTTTGGTTCATTTGTAAATACACAACATGAATTTCATCGTGAGGTCGTTGTGGAGACACTTGGCCATGACGGTGTGAAGAACCTAATACTTCAGAATGACTCGTGCAGTTGGCAAAATAGAAATATAAAGCAGACGTTGATGCTAAAAGTTTCATTAAACGATCACCCAACACTTCAAACAATCAGGCTTCGCTCTCCGAAATTCGTCCAGTTTCTCCTGCCTAACAATACTGATTTTGGCCGAGATGACTGTGCTCTGAAATAGCAGCAAAGACTATATACGCCAGAATACTTTATGCAAATAATACAGACATGCAAAAAGATAAAATCAAAGCAAGCTAAAATATATTTTTTATGAAATGGTAACCTGGAAAAGAGAATAATAAACAGAAAGAAAGACTGATGGATTGAAAGCGTTGTCGCTAAAAACAACGAGATAATGATTAAAAAAGATAAGTTTTCGATTTTTATGCAATCTAACCTGAATGACGATTACGCAGAAGTAAATTTAATGAAAAATACAAGAGGCCACTAATCAAAGAACTAATGGATCCAGGCCCACTAACCAAAGAACTAATAGATCCACTCTGCCCTAATGGGAAACCTGCCTCGAAACAAAGTTAAATGTCTTAAAAAGCTTGTTGCATCTTATCCCAGAAGATGATACTTTTACAAAAATTAATGGGAGATGTAACGGTTGAAGATGACAAACGGGTTTTCTGGTGAAGTTGATTTTGATGTAGAAGTGGACAATGATAATAATTTGGTAATGTAGGATGATGTACAACTAATTAATTAAACAATAAAAACATGATAAAATACAATAAAAATGTAATTTAAATATATTATTTTAATTAATTTGCCTATCTGTAAAACCTTAACATATTGCTATAAAGAACCAATTCACAAAAGAGTAATGTTGCAATAAGGAACCATTATGTTTTTGAGCTAAAATAAATTTTGATCTAAATCAAAGAAAAATCTAAAAAAGCAGTTTTCATTATATTTTCATCAATACTACACTTAACGTTCATAAGTTGATATCTCAAATAATTTGCTTATTTTTTTTTTACACACTTTCGATACAAACAACTATCTCGAAAGTAATTTACGAAGTATGAAGAGATTGTACTAGGATTATATTAGGATTTTCCTTTTTATTTCCTTCTATTGTTGCAATAATCAACAATTAACAATTTCTTGTTGAAAAAAATAAGTTCATAATTGCTATAAGACATAAGCTAAAGTCCAATTGAAACTTAACAAAAGAAAACTATGTAAAAGAGAAACCAGGTGCTTTGAACAGCGACTTGTTTGAACGCAATTGAATTGTATGAAGGATTCAACAAGTTATTGAACCTGAAACAGACGTGAAGTGAAATTATGAAAAAAAAAGTTATTTCAAAGTGTAATTAATCATGTCAATGTCGTACAAAATTTATAAAAAAAAAAGTTTATTTATTCTTTTTGCCAAAATATAATATTGCAAGCGCGCATTGCTACGTAGCAAGTGTAACGAAACACTTTCATTTTACTCAATTAAGAGAACAGTTTATGTATTATAATAGATAATGAGGATATACTTTCATAAATTCGCAAGCATTTAAAAATAAATTTGTCATAAGATTTTTTATTAAAATGTCATTGCCGGTAATTATCTCTACAAAAAGAAACTGGATTTGTCAATAATTGTAACATTTATCGTCAATAAATATCAAAAAGCTAAGATGAATAGACAATAATATAAAGTCAAACCTTTCGCGATCACCGCAACATGGCACTGCCATTGCAAATGCAGAGTATAACACGTTCACAGCAGACTTGGTGAACTAGGTCAGCGTGTCTTTCCTTCTCTAATTAACCATAGTTATTCTTTTGGTTATCAAACTCTGACATTCCAATTTTGTTGCTTCGGTCATCGCCATCATAGACCACCCACTACAGCGCATGGATAAGCCAATCGGCTTCACTGCAAGCATGTTAAAATGGAACTGTGTGACTAATGTTAATTATATATGTATTTACATATACACACATACATATATATATATATATATAAAAGTTACTACTGGCTGAGTCACTCATCACCAGACCTCTAAAACTATAAAACGTATGAACTAGAAATTTGGCATACATATTCCTTACACAACAGACTCACTAAGAATGAATTTTTTTAAAATTAACCCTTATAAGTATTTTGTAAGCGGGGGTTGGTCGGTGAAACGAGTCAGTGGCACTATTTCTTTACTTATAAGACCTACAATTCGGATGTACCTACAAACACGTATGCTCCTTATGCAACATGGAAGCCCACTGAAAAAGGCTTTATGGAAATCAAGTCTAAGTGGTTTAGTGGGGTTGGGTGTGTGGAATGAGTCTGTGGTTTTTACCCACAAGAACTATAAACTTGGAAATTAGCATGTAGGTTCCTTACGCGACATGGACACCTGCCAGGAATTTACTGAAACTAACCCCTAAGAGGGTTAGTGGAGTAAGTCAGTGGCACTCTATAAGGATAAGATATAAGGATAAGACCAACAAACTGAACTTATGAAATATGGTATATATGTTCCTTACACAACATAAATAAAATGGATGATTATGTTGTGTGGGGAACAACATGCCAACAGAACAAATTTCACAAACAACCCTAAGGTGTTGAATGAGACTGGGTTGGTGGAATGAGTCAGTGGCACTATCTCTTTACCTATAAGACCAACAAACTTGAAATTTGGCACTAAGTTCCTTACGCAACGTAGACACACACTAAGAATGCATTTTACCAAAATTAACTCCTCCAAAGTCTAACATAAGCCCAAAGGCGAAGTGAACATTCTCGTTGTCAAAGATGTGAAAAAAAATCTATCTCTACAGTAGAAACTAAAAATCGTTACGAATTACTGATATGTACTGTGCCTAGACGTCCTCCGCTATTTTGTTATTGAAAGATGACTATCATGTCAATACACCTAAGAGCATGTGGAAACTAAAGCTAAGTAAAAACTTGATAAGAACATACCTGCGTTTCAAAATTTTACAGCCATCGGATAATAAAGAATGCTGTCCATTATCGTTTAGTCTTAAATCAATTTTTAGTCAACACATATACAAAAATTAAGATCAATATGCTGAGAAGTGAGAAATATGTCCATCTTAAAGACGTCATGACAAGAAATGTATATATTTGCAGCATTTTAGACGGCCAGATTTGTTCAAATTCATTCACTTGCAATCCTAAATGGCCCATAATAACAAAACTTTGATGTCAATGCCAAAATTCTTATGATCAACACGACATGTAGAAAAATTGTTCTACAGGATGAAAAGAAAGAATGTTGTTAGAGAGAAATGTTAAGTACTAAAATTTATATCTTTAACTTCTTTAATACATTTAACATAAAAAAATTTTCATAAAAATTTTTAAAAAATCTATTAAAACTGATTTTTTTATCATTTTAACATAATTAATGTTTGCAAAAAGTGTAAAACAAAGCAGTGGTTGTTAAATATTAGGTTAAAATTTTCTCCAATACATTTTTTAAATCATGGAAAATTTTTAGTTTTCTTTGGTAAGGAAATTCTTGCACATAAAACATGTTACTTTTTCTTTACATCTTGCACATTTTGATAGAAAACCCATATATATATATATATATATACAAATATTATGGGTACATATCGAAAGATAAAACGAAGCAAATCGACTTTACAACGTTTTCCTCTACAATAAATCAGTCATATATTGTAAAATAATTGAAAATCAAGAATCTAAATGTAAGTTTAAGAATCTCTTATATCTTTAAATATGTGGGCACCGCTAGTATCATATAAAACTTCCTTAAAAATAAATTACACTTTCAACTATCAAATACTTTAACAGTATTTTTTTATTTTAACTTTTTATTATTCTTGTGTTGCCCAAGGCAGTTTTTTATGAATCGTAGCAATATTTTTGGTGATAATCTGACAATTCACTTCATTTTCTATCCCTCAATTTATGAATAAAAAACTAACTTATTAATAATATGCGACGGGCGATCAAACAGGTTATAGTTTTCTTTCTTTGACAGATGCTGTTCGTTACTTCTTTAAAATTTGCTTGACATTAGTGAAATGGAACTACTATGCCACTTAAATTCAAAATAATAGTGAAGTGCAAAAAAAGGATAGAATAAATTAAAATGGACGTTAAATTTAACATTTCAAAACTCAAAGATCACTGTTTATCCACTTCATTAATTGGACGTGGTGAAGTTAATTTATCTAGTTTTTAGAGCTATACATTCCTTTTCTTCAAAATACTAATAGATCCCTTAGTCTCACCATCATTCAGTACAAGGCACTCTATATTATCAATACATTGCAAAAGAATTGTAGCAAAAATAGCAAAGAAAATACCAATACTTTCTCTGCCAACTGTGGATCGTTAATGTGCTTAAGAGGAGATATTTACTGCATAGTATTCAAGTCCAAGGAGAAGCTGCTAGTACCGATCATGTGGTTGGTTACAGTTTTCCCAGGATATTAAAAGAAATTATTAAGAGTGGGGGACGTTTCATCGAAATAAATTTTCAATGTTTATGAAATTGGTTTATTTTGGAAGAAAATGTCTACACGCACTTTTATATAACAAGAAGAAAAGACTATGCCTTACGTTAAAGTAGCTAAAGATTGCTTAACACTCTTATTGGAATCAAATGGATCTGAAGGCGATCCCTTTCTCAAATGAAAATGACTCGTTATTTATAGGTGTGAAAATTTGCGAACACTTAAAAATGTTGTCTAGGATACTCTGCTAGTTATCCGGAGGGTCAACCCGTAGACATAAGTAACATTAGCACTTTTTAAAGAATGGTTTATTAAACATTTCATATCTGTAGTAAAACAGTACTGTTGAAAAAATAATTTGGCTTATAAGGCTTTACTCCTCCCGGACAATTTTCCTAATCATTCTCCAAGAGTATTGCCGATACTGATCCTCAAAACAAGGTTGTACTTACAACATTGAAACATTAGTTTTTGTTGCAACCAATGGATCAAGGAGCCCTTACATCTTTTAAGGTCTACTATCTCAGATGAACGTTTTCAGTCAATAAAGACAAATAAGATCATGGTATGGAACAGAGATTTTCAGAAATGTTTCACCTTTTAAAGTTGTAAAAAATATTGCTGCATCATGGGAAGAGGTAAAACTTAGCAATTTGAAAGGACTTTGGAGAAAATTATGTACACACTTCTTTCAGGTATTTGAATGTTCTTGAACCATAGAATGTGGGGCACAGGAAGAAATGTCAGAAACACGAGAAATAATATCTATTGCTAGTACTGAAAAAGAGCTCTTATTAAAGAAACTTTTGGGAGGCTTTGCAAGTTTGGAGAATGCAATGAAGATTTTTGAGAAAAATGATCTGGTCTTTAACAGTCTCTAATGTTAATGACAAGACTCTTGATGTCTTTAAGTGTTATATCGAGACCTTTATGATATTAAAAAAAAAAACAAATTAGAATAGATACGTTCCTCTAACCAAATGCCTAATTCATCATACTTCTTACTTGTATACATTTTTTCAATTATGATAAAACCACTCAATCAAAGGCAATCGTCTAACATATTTATTAAAATATTATTTTAATAAATATATATTTTATGTACTTATTTTCAGTAACAAAGCATTTTTCTTTTGTATTAAATATATTTATCTGTAATAGTCCTTGTATAACCTAACTTTTGAACATTTTATGTAAATGCACGAAAAAATATGTTTAAACTTATATCCATTCAATTTATGTTGCATATTTCTGGAACCTAACATGCCATAAGTACGAAGACTACCTGTATAGAGATGTATACAGTGTGAAAAGATTATCGAAAAATTTCTCTATTATAAATCCATGACACTAACAATTATAGACATCTGGTGCATTACAGGTTTGATAATTCTGAAAATGTGTTGCCATAGCCGAACACTAAGGTGTACACACACACACACTTTGTGCAGACACATAACTATCAAATTCGAAATTCCACCAATTGAAATCTGCAAGCAACTCTACAATATCGCTTCTACCAAAGATTTTAACTATACAATTTATAAGAAAAGTTAATACTAAAAATAACAATAATGTACTTTTGACAATTTTTACTTCAAACTTATTTTCTTCAAAATTTCTACACATTCTGGCATATTATTTTTCATTAAATCTACAAAAATTTTATTGAAATCATATGTACTAAATTTAATTTAACTTTCACCATTTTGGAAAACTTTAATTATTAAATATTTAGTACCTATTAGCTATGTTAGTAAGACAAATGTACAGACACCTAAAATTTTAAACCATTTCAGTCATATGTAGACATAATCAGAAATTATAATATACATTTGAAAAAATCATTAGCCATCTTTTTTACTTCGTCTTGACACAAAAAAAAAGGAATGAAACAAACCTTGTATTTTCCATTGCAATTATTGCATTTTCCATTGAAATTATTGCAGAGAACAATGACGAGCAAACAAATGTGTTCTCAGATGGAACATACAGCATCTCTACGCCAACATATTCTGCAGGATCTACAATGCAACTTGTAGTGGAGCCACTTCTGGAAATTAAAGTGATGAAAATATTTCAGCAAAATGTTTTTGTGTTACTTCTTTACTCAGACCAACTTTTTTTTCTTTACTCTGAACGACTTCTATAAATTATTTAAATATGTTGACAACCCCTCAATCTTAAGTTAAGTAGCACTTTATGCTCCTGGTTCTTACTTGAGAGAACGATGTTTGTTTATTTTACTTCTTTACTCCGATGGGATTTGCTTTTAATCATACATTTTAAATTGTTAAACCATTATGTTGACAACCCCTCAATCTTGAATTCACGTCACGTTTTATACGCTTGGCTGTTAACATGAGATAATGATGTATATTTTACTATTTTTACTCCAACAAGAATTACATAATCATGTTTTTTAAATCACAATGCTGATACAAAATCCCCCAATCTTGAGTTTAATAGCGTTTTATGATCCTGGCTATTACAAGAGAAAACAATGTTAGTCTATTATCTGCCTAGAGTGCACAGAAATATTCTACAGTGTTTACCAAGTTTCTTCATTGTTCAGCACAATATTGCAAGATGCGCCTAGTTTCAATTGAAAGCCAGATAGCTTTAAGGTGGGTTTATTGAGTTGCTTTATGTTTTGTGACATCATTATACTCCGTTTCAAAAGAGGAATGTTTGTATAGAAATTTCAATTTGACAGTTAAAATACAGTTGGTATGAATATATATTCAATATGTGGATGCTTGTTCACAATTCTCATTATTCATAATTAAATGAAACTACGTGATGTAGTATTATTTCTACTATCTTTAATTTCTTTACCACGACCTAGGTTTCGTTGTATTACAACATCTTCAGGTGGGATATTAGCAAAGATATCTTTGCTAATATCCCAATGTTGTAATACAACGAAACCTAGGTTGTGGTAAAGAAATTAAAGATAGTAGAAATAATACTACATCACGTAGTTTCATTTAATTGTGAATAATGAATTTCTACAAAATTAACGCCAAATATATTCAATACTCATTATATTAAACCGATAATTTAATAAACTGTTACCATGAAATATCAACATTACAGTATCTTTTTACTAATACGAATAGTGAAATTTTGAGGAGAAAAATGGTTAACCTTGTTATCGGTCACGTAAAACTCAAAACTATAAAACACTTTTGGTAAATATTTGAAATTTGAACAGATCGAACTTCTACACCCATATATACTATACAGAGATCTTTATTGGTGATGATGAAATAATAAAACATTGTGAAACGTTTATTTTCTTTTCAAATAATTTGTTTGTATTATTGTGCAGTATAGAATACATATTTTATAGACACTATAATGCAGTGTGTCCTTTTTTTATAGTACAAGCTTTTTTGTTATTTGCTTCTACATATTCATGCTATTTAATATGCTACAATGTTGTTCGATTTTGTTTATACACACTTCGGCATTAGACAAGAACATTACTCAGTGACTAAAATTTAAAAGAATGATTTAGAGTCCAAATTTAAACAACCAACCATCCATTTTTCATTGTCATAGGTCGAAATCAGAAACATTCTTTTTAAAAAAATAAGGAATGACTGCTCACCTGAGGTCGTTTCTGAGAATTCGTTAACACTCGTATAACGTCGGTACATTCACGGTCAAATGCATAAATGTTAACAGATTCTGCCCGTGTACGCGTAACTAAAATTTGAGTATTGAAACATTTGTGATAACCATTTTTACATGTATTTTATCATTTACGTTTCAAAAAGATCTTTATTTCACGCAAACTTCAATAGATTAATAGAATTCTCTATTTGTACTCTGCGAAATAAGATTCCAATTTTTCTTTCATACATGCGTAAACCCATGCATAATTCTCACATTGTTGTCGATTTACTCGAACACTGCGATTTTCTGGCTTTGTAAATAGTGTTTTATGTATGTCCCTCGACCGCTATTGTGAAGCTCTATCCAATCATCCAATTTCTATATTTTTGCTTGGCTTTCAGATGGAATATAGGCTGACATTATACATATTATATTAACATACATGTGTACTAATACCTTATTTTTAATTTAAACCATCTTTTAAATTCACTATAAACACTTTGTATTAATGATTTACGTGCAATCAATAGCTCTAGGCAAACTCATATTTTACCAAGGGCTGTCGATTAAGACTCGATTTTAAAAATATAAATTAGAAGATTTCATGTCAAAATTTTATTTTTAATTTTTCTGCTCATTAGTTGTGGAAACAATAATAATATCCTAGAATCTGTATAACTTACACTATTTCAAATATTTGCACAAACGTAATAATCTATACTTGATGAAATGATACTAGAAAAAACATCATTCAACTTCGCTCAATTCTATTCTATGTTTATAAATTGTATTCATTTTGCATAGTTTATAACTAAGATTTGTTTTATAACTAAGACTCTCCATGGCATATTTTGTCGTTTTCTCAGTGGGTTTCATAGTGCTCTAAAGGAAAGTTGTTCAATATGGAGGAAGATTTCTTTAGGTTTTTTATTTAATATCCATCTTTAAACTAGTTTCATAATTAAAAATTAAAGCAACATAATTTTATCAGCAAGTGTAATTTAATCTTTGATTTAATATTGTTACACCAAAAATATATATACCTTTTCAGATTTTGAATAAAGCTCCTTTGCTACGAAGGTATTTTGTATTTATAATCGTAGTAGTATTTAAGACAGTTTCTCAATTTAAATAACATGATCATTGGTTTATGAAGATCATTGAGTGGTGAAGAAACAAAAAAATTTCTGAATTGTTTTCTAGACAAAATGTGGTAGTAAATAGTCAATATTAACTGCAACAGGAAATTCTACACAAACAAGAAACATCATAGCAACCTACTCAGAAGTGAGCAAATGACAAAAGGGTCAAAATACGAAAACTGCTAAAACAAAAAGAAATCTTTTTGTTCGATTACAATTATTTTAAAGTGACAATTAAAATTTTTTGTAACATTTTTCAATTGCATTTTAATGTTGTTTCTCTACCTTATTGCAGTCATAGAGGTTAAATACATACTTTTTAAATTTTTGTTAATGTGAACAAAATGAATAGTAAACATGCAGTCATATAAGTTAAATAAAGTTTTTAAATTTTTATTAAAGTAAATAAAATTAATAGTAAACATAGTGTTCTCATAACATCACAACAACACTATTAGAAATTGTCAATTTATATAGGCGACAAAATATTGAATGGGATATGATGTTATGTTGTTTACCTATTGTTAAATGGTATCAACAAGCCATTATGGCATTACTAGATAAAAAGACATCATTTATTTCTGTATCTTTAAAGGGACTCAACAAACCAGTTTGCAGAGTTTTGTTAATATTATTGTAAAATGAAAGTTAATATAATTATGAAAAATAATTTTTGATGAATAAATTTCGTAACTTTTACTGTTGAACCTAGTTACACCAATTCAAAACGAATTTACTTCCAATTTATTTCATAGTCATTTTCACAGTAATATTTATACAAAATTTGCTTTTGTTTCTCCACTTTTACTTAAAGAGAGAAACTAAAAGATTCTTGAATGTAACTAAAGTCGTAAAACAAAATATGTTGACACAGAGGAGCATTATTTAAAATGTAAAAAGGTTATAAATATTTAATACAACATAAAAAGCTGTCTACCCACTAAAGCATGATTTTTTTTCATTAAAATCTGTGTATATACAACGTTCTTTGTACAAATGTACATTGATACAATGTACATATAAAACGTCACAGATTTCATAATTTAATCAAATCCGAATGCATTATATGATAGGTCCCATATCTCCAGAAGACATTCTAATTCTATCTCGATGTGCATGTGAGTACACGACTCAAAACAATCATGTAGGTTACTCTAAGAACATTTAGCATCATAACATTATGTGAACTTACGCATTTCTTTTGCTTCTTGGAGACACGCTTTCTGAACGGCAATATTTCGCCGCATAATGTACTGTATTAACGGGCCACAGTAAGCGAGGGTGAGCATTATAGTGGCAATCTGAAATACAGGAAATAATCTCATAGATAAAGTTGCAAATGGAGATATCTTAATTTACAAAATAATCTGCAGTTACATATATACGTTACACCCCCACCCTCCAGTGTTACGTTTGCGTGATTCAGTAACTTTGATATTTATTATTATTGGAATAAAAATAAATCAATGCTATAAGACTTCAATTTTGTGAAATCAGTTATTACAAAGTGTGGTTTATATCTGATTTTGGGTGTCACTACTAAATACTGATAGCTGCCATATTATAAACATCTATAGCATATTATATAAGATATACTTCCCCACAAAAAATAATGTTACAAAAGTGAATTCATGTCTATAACTGAATTTTTTAAACTTTCAATATTAGGTATGGAAAGACATAATGTGAATTTTGCTTTACTAGATTGGTTTTTGTTATTTAATTTTATGTGTTTTATGGTTCGACAAAGTAATTTTATTTTCACATATTAATTAATTTTCTTTATTACACACTTGTGTATAAAAACAGGAGAACTACTCACTGATAATAAGGTCGAAAATTAAACAATTAATCATTTGAATTACAAATAACTATTTTAGTTAACTTAGATAACTAATATTTGCATACAAACCTTTGAATATTTTTGGCAATAGATGTTATTAAAGATCACAATAATCATAAATACGAATATATTTAAAACGGCAGAAATAAAACGAAATATGCCATCAATACTGTCAAAAATTAAAAAAGAACCAACCTCTCTGTGCTCAGTGCTTCAAAATTCCAAGAACATAATCCTCAGTGCTTCAAAATTCCAAGAACATAATCCACAGGTGAAATGACAAAGTCTCAAAATGTGAAGAGATGTGATATAAAATGAAAAAAAGAAACGAGTTCTAACTGTTTCAGAACCTGAATGCGGTGCAAGTTGTAAAGTGTGGCTTCCCCAGAAAACAAAGTTATGTGATAAATATGGTTACAAAAATAATCAAGACGATGGTAGACACAACATTTACTATTGGCAGACCAGGCTTTAAATGGTATTTAATATGATTATTTATGAGACGATATCCAGCCCCAAGTGAAAGAGCTCTCAAAGTTATTAGTCAAGCTAAAGCTATGGTTATTAAGGAATGCATTAAAATTGAAAAAGATATATCACAAGACTCGTGTAATGTGTGTAATGAGATGTGGTAATGACACCAGCTTCAGTAAATCTTAGGTCGAGAAAAGTTATTGGACCAAAGGGTTGGAAAAAATGAAAAAGTAACTAACAGCGCATCCATTATTATTTCTGCGTCCAGAGAAACATTACTTTCCATGGCGGCGTTTCCTCGTGTTCGTAGGTCACCAAAAGAAATTGTTGATAATGTGCTGCTGTTAACTAGGCTCACCGGAGTATAATTGGGCGAATGAGAGGTGATCCAATTTTCAAGCATATGATCCAACTACTCAGGTAATAGAAAACAAATTTTCTGCTGATCAGCGGCCACAAATTTCATTAAACTTAATAATTGACGTTTCCACATATCTTCCTTCATCTTCACCTCCAAGATCATATGCTGATATTAAACAAAAATTGGACGCAATATGATTTTTAGGGACACCTAAAATACCTAGAATTCATCGTATTTTAATTTAATTTTGAAATCATATGCTTACAAAAAAATTTACCCTTGGAGAAGTATCTTTAAAGTTATGAGAAGTTGAAAATAGAAAAATGCCAGATATGATGAACCTTATGACACTTGCCTGTGCATGGGCGCGCAAAGGTGGCAAACATTAATAGAGTCTGATGTACAATTGTTTATGGTGACTATAATCACGATTTTTCAAGTTTATTTAATTTTTAGAACTGTTACTTTCAGACACACTTTTTACTGTTTTAGATATTCTTTAAACTGTTATCTACTTGCGTAAATTAAAAGTGCGAACATTTTTGTCCATAAAAAATTGTAAAGTTACAATAATTTTTTTAATATGCCACGAATGGGCCTTTCATACGAAACCTCATTTGATCAAATTAAAGAAAACAACATTTCTTGAAACTATATATTGACACCACACGAAAAAGGAAAAGTTTTTTTAGATTTGACTGGATCAAGTCTAGGAAAGTGCAGATTGCCTAAATATGCCAATCTTCAAGTCGATAGAACATAGTTTTTAAAAAAAACGATATTTTTATTAGTTTTATTGCGATGCACAAAAATGTACAATTACTCTAATTAAAAATAAAGAAAAAATTAATCAACTCCGAGTCGGTCTTGAGCAACGAGGATTTTGTACGAAAAGTTTTACCATTCTGAGGTACCTTTTTAACCAAATTATATAAAGAAAACTCTGCGCTTTATAATTATATTTTATGGGTGGCGTACATAAAAGCTTTCAAATTCTTAGAAAAGTTTTGTGAAGCCTATAAATGCCAAATCTTTTTCTATCACAATAATGGTGGTTTCCATGTTGTATTCACGATCGGAAAATTGCGCGAGTTAGGCGCAATTCGCACGTACGTACGTGCGCGACAATACTGTTAGGATACTAATTTGCAATCGAAGAATTTTGCCGTCGGAAAGTCGTACGTGCGAGTTGCCGCCTTATCGGCAAATAATATTATTTTTCAACAGTTATTAGACGTGCAAAGAAGATGGTTGTTTCTCTGTTATTTATAATAAATTATTACTAACCGCGATAATAACTAATTTAAGCTTTAGAAACTCTGAAGATACAGGGGCATTCTTTTTACGCACAACTCGAGTCAAACAATAAAAATTTTCGATTTAAAATCACGAAAAAATGTTTTGAGGCTTAAGTTTTGAGCCCTTTCAAACTATACACATTTAAGTCATGAAGAGTACTGAATATAAGAGAATGTGAAGACGAGTGGAAAATAATTGGGAGGGCTATAGCTAAAAATATTTTGGGCTGGACACTTATTTTTGTACAAAAATTGTGTCATTAGTATTTCTAAATTGAAAGCGCGAACGACGCTAAATCTATTCGGTACAGATGTTTATAAACTATACATTTATCAGTTCACGTGACACGAAATAACGAATTCTTATTTGTTATGTGACACTTTGTCACACTTTTCATATATATTAAACATAATATTGAGAACACTCTACATCAGAGTAGGTATAAAGTTTAGTTCGAACTCGAAGCGGAGCAGACTCGAACTCGAAGCGGAGCAGACTCGAACTCGAGCCGAAATTTAACAAGTCTTTTCGCGGAAAGTTGGAAATAACGGTTATGTAAACCATTTCTTTCCCCCTTTAAACCAGCATAAAATGATATAATAATAACGACACAATCAAATAAATAAACATTAGCCGAAATTGAATACAGATTAAAAAAACAATAATAGGTACAATACAATCACTTCAGTGCATAAGCTAATAATTACATAGAGTTATAAAACACTTATTATATTTAAACTAGATTCGAAAAATACTAAATAAAGATAACTCTCAAACATACGACGCCAACCACTCGTTACGCGAACTGAAACGGAAATGAGCAACATGCCAATACACGCGCACGGGTCACCTTGAGACACAGTGGCGCGCGCGACGGCGTTTTGCTGCAACATTTTAAACCGACCGTTGTGACATTGAAACGCCCTTTTGCTGACATAAAAGACGAGTTTTGCTAGAAAAGCAAAATGCGTATACACCATATTTTTTAATTAATAAGGAGATGGAAAAATGTTACTCTTCCTGCTGAGCGTAGAAAATTTAAATTTTTTGCATTTAACATTCATGAAAAAATTGGCGATAATTTCAACATTGGCCGAAATTGTAAGCCAATTCATCAATATTTTCTGTTTTATTTTATTTTCTTTCGTAATCTTCGTGGTATGTATTATACAGCAGCAAAGTTTAGTTTTCAGTTATTCAATTACTTATATTTTCTCCTACATTTTTGCACAAGAACGTTCGTCACAACTCAGCGCGTCACAGAGTCCGCGCTGTTTGCAATCGTGAAATCGCCCGACACCACAAGCCACGCCCCGGCTTGTGGTGTCGGGCGACGTTCCAGCAGACTACTGGTCGCCCGCGTTTGTTTGAATTATCGGTTCGCCACTGTATCCCCCGTTTACATAGATCACGTCTGTGTGACGCTTAAAACAAGTATGATCGACAATTTCTGATCTTTTCGTTTCCGATCAATTCGTCGTTGGAAGTCACAGGTTGGCGGCAATACGAGATCGATTTGGATTTGGCAAGTTAATCACGTAAATTATGAAAATATAAAAAAAAACATTTATACAGAAAAAATCGCATATTTCACAAAAATAAGCAACATATTCATGTAGTTTACTTGAAAAATAATTAGTATCATATATTAAGTGAACTTACGCATTTTCTTTCTTCGACTCATTTAACTCAGTACTTTCTAAGCGGCAATTTTTTCGTTGCACAACGTACCGCGGTGACGCTTCGTAGTGGGCGAGCGTGAGCAACATCGCGGCAATCTGAAATAAAGAAATGATCACAAAAATAAAGTTGCAGATAAAAATAGCTTAGTTTATAAAGATAGTCCACTGTAGCGTATCTAAGTTAGGCTATTATTAATCTGAAGGAATAATTGACGTTATAACACGAAAAAGATACAAACAAAAAGCAAGAAAACAAACAGTACGCAAAAATATCTTACATAAACTTAACCAACTTCAGTATGTTTTATTACGGTAAATTCCGGCTATGAAACATTTAGGCGAAAGCCCGTATTATGTTTCTCCCCTTACCTATGTACAATTATATGTATATATAAAGGAAAATGGATACGTGAAAATGAAATAATTTTGTAGAAACATAAAGACAAAATAAGGAAAACCTAATTATATTGGTTGAAACGTATAATTATAAGGGCCTTAAAAATATTTTTTCATAATATTAGGAAAGTCTATAATACAGGCGCACAAATATGTTCTCTCCCATCAATTTTCGAAACCCCTTAAAAATAGGAAAAAGTAAAGTTTTCAGAATCCTAATGGTTGTAAAAAAAAACTGTACCACTTATATGCTAGATCATTATTGAAACATGTACCAAACTTTTACGACGACAAAGATATAATAGCGAACAAGTTAAAGTTGTGAAAAATTTAATAGTTTTACAGAAATATTCAAGTATCCTCAAGCGTTCAGTATATGCGGAACCCTAGTTGGGAGAGTTCTACTCATGCTGGACAACAGGGAATTTGCACGTATTTTAAATTTCAATTTAAATTCAAATGTTTGACGTGGGATTCGGGCCGAAGAGAACACGATATCGATAAACCGCCCCCCTTGATATAACAACACAAATCAACGTCCCCCTTGATATAACACACAGCATTAATATTTATGAATAGATTTCAATTTTTTATTTTTAAATTTGAATAAAATATACAGTGAAATACATACGTCTATAGAACCTTATCCACCAACAAATAATTTTACGCTATGTTGACTTGACTTCAAATCCGACAGCCAAGAGAATGCTGCGCTGATAACTTACTAATTAATCATTTAATGCCTATTGTCTGTGCACACCCACCCTTAAATACAAGCGTTATACGTAAACGAGTAAATATCGAAATAGGATAATTTATTTAGAAAAAAAGTTGTTCAAAAATGTTAAAATATGTGCCCACTGTAAGTGGAATTCGTAATCTAATGTGAAATATGCAATGAAGTACCCGTATCCAAAAATTGTGTAACATTTGTACGTAAAAAGAATTTGGAACTATAGTCAAACGAAGACATGCCTCTGTTAATATCGAATTCAATAAGTCGTTTGCGCAAAATGTAATAAAATAAAATTAATGCCAGTAATACGACATACAAATATAAAATAAAACGAACTAATTATGTCATATCACGGGTTACAAAACGTGATGGTTCACTATAAGCAGTATCAAGGCATGAATACTTTTGTCATATCTAACAATAGAGAAATTTCATTCGAGATTAATATCTGTTAACAATAATCGTCGAAATGAAAACTCGGGCACAAAGGTTTACAGGTAAAAATATGAATTTTAAAAAACGAATAACGGTAAAAATATGAATGTATAAAGTTATAAATTCATTTTCAAATTTTTCTAATTTGGATGCAAAATGGAAAAGTTTATAAGTAAAATAAAGTTTGATCCGGATCAAAAATATACACACTGCACTACCAGCCCATTCTAGATTGTAATATACACACACAACACACAAACACGCACGTACACAACACACACTCACACGCACCCACGCATACTACAATATCAACTGAAAATAAAAACAACACAGTCTCCATTGTCCAAATATGTAACATACATTAGTCGAAGCTTTTCCTGTTTTATTATTCTCTATAATATAATGACATCTGTATACATATACACTGTTACTAAAGATGAAATTGCTCTTTTGAATATAAAACATTGTTATTACCAAGAGTGGTGGGCCAATTAACGGGGATGGACATTAAATCCACAATGCTTATATATATTAGCCTTAAAAGTGAGAATACACAAACTCTATTGTCTGCCTTCAAAGTTACAATTTGTTTTATTGGCCGGGGTATATTTATGCAGTAACAGCAACAAATTTTATTAGTTTCCTTCCTATTGTTATATAAACGGTCGTTCAATAGTCTTCTGTGATTTTGGCACTTACCGACAGTGGTTATTAACAATAAGACGAGAACTAAGTTTATAGTCTAATTTCAGCATACGACTATGAACATAATATCACTACGATTTTTGGAATCCCTAAATCTAGCATATACCGCATAACCTCTGCAAAAAAGATAAATATATCAAATATTATAATAGATAAATCAAATATTATTTTTTTACGTTCTTCTATATCCATTCAATAAAAAAAAATTGGCAAATAGTTTTTAAAAAATGATGGATTGTTATAAACAGTAAACCGCCAATGCTACAAAGGAAGCTGAAGGGCGGTTTAAATGAGCAGAGAATTACGTTAAAATTAGCGTGTTCCCTAATCTAGTAATTTTTTTTTTCATTTTTAGATGTTTATTTAGAAAAAAATATTAATGTTTCCGTATAGTATCTTAGGAATATTTTTGTTAAAAATAATGTTATTAGCGCACCCGTGCGTTTATTAAATATTGTTCGATTTGTGGGTATCAGTTTCTCCTCCGTACGGTAAGAAGCTAGAGATGCATACATTTTAAAATTGAAAACGCAAAGGACACTAAATATATTTAGTACAGATGTTTATAAAGTTCTACCTGGACTACTAATTCTTTCCAGCTACGAAATAAGCAAAAATATACATTTTATCACTTCCCGTGACACAAAATATCGAATTGTTATGCGACACTGTCACATGTTCTTCTCATATATACTAAACATAATATTAGGAATATTCTACATCAGAGTAGGTATGAAGTTTAACTCAAACTCGAAACGGAGCAGACTCGAAATCGAGCCGAAACGTAACAAGTATTTTCGAGGAAAGTTGAAAATAAAGATGATATAAAACAATTTCCTTCCCTTTAAACAACCATAAAATGAGAGGTGCCCAATAACAACACAATCGAATAAACAAAGATTTGTCGAAATTGTATACCGATTTTAAAACATAATAATAGGTACAATACAATCACATAAGTGCAGAAACTAATCCTTACATACAGTTATAAAACACTTACCAACAATATAAACTTGAAGAATCTCATGAGGTTTAAATAAATAACATTTTTAACGTTAAAACTACTTTCGAAAAATATAAAATAACAAAGATAACTCGCAAACGTACGAGAGCGACCGACCGCTCGCTACGCGAACTGAAACGGAAATGATGGGAAAACATGTCGATGCGTGCGCGCGGTCACCTTGAGACGCAGTGGTGGAGATGAAGTTTGCCGCGTTATTTCAAACTAACCGTCGTGACATTGAAACGTGCTTTGTGGATATAAAAGTCGAGCTTAAAAAAAGAATGCGTATTGCATATTTTGTATTTAATAAGGAGATGAAAACACGCTAATCTTCCTGCCGAAGACCCTGAAAATACATTTAAAAATTTACAAAGTGATTGCAGAACATTTACAATTTTTGTATTTAACATTCGTGGAAAAATTGACGTTTATTTCAATATTCAAATCATTAAATTTTATGTATTTTAATGTGTGTCTTTTGTAATCTTTGCAGTATATATTATATAGCAGCATAGAATTAGTTTTTAGTATTTCAATTACTTCGTCTATTTGTTTAGACATTTTTGTACAAGAACGTTCGTCCGTAATTTACAAACTCGGCGTCACAGCGACCGCGCGTTTGCGATCATAAAAGGGGCGTGGCTTGTGGTAGCGATCGCCTAGCAGACTGCTAGTCGCCCGCCTTTATTTGAATTATCGGTTGCCACTGTATCTGCTCTAGGGATGCGCATACTTCTTGTAATTATCGATGTTCATATTTCAAAACATTGGTGTTAAAAAACATCGGTAATAAGAACTATACATATATTTTTTTCAATATTTTAGAAATATTAAGGAAAATACATCGGAATGACCTTATTTTATATAACGTGGAGGGAACTTGTAGAATGTTACTAGAACAGTGCTGAGCATGCAAGTGGATATCTCAAAGGAATAGGGAAATCGAAGATGAGATGGATAAATTATGCGAAGTGTCATGAATGAAGAGTATTTAGTGTCGAGATGACGAATGATAGAGACGTATGGAAGAAATATATTTAATTAATAAAAATTATCATACTATACATTTATTCTCGGTAACATAAAGTTAGAATAATGTATTGCAACATATCTCCAATAAGTCAAGTTTCATTCGGACGTATATACATCTGACAAGCAGGTATCCATTTTCCCAAATTAATTTGTAATATCTCATATGCTGGCGTCTCTGTTTACTCACACATGCATCACATCGTAGACACGTAGAAAGTGTCGTGGCAGCGAGGCATGGTAAGACTCAAGAAACCGGTGGATCATTTACACGCAGTAATTGTTGTATATAACTCAATTTATGACAATTAAAATAATAAGAGCTCTATTAAAAAAACAATTCTTTTTTCAGCTAATAAACAACTACATAAAAACAGAGAAACTAGTAGTTTATCTCGATTTTAACATGTTTCACGATCCGTCAATACTCAACAGTACTCGTAGACGCGTAACACGACAGAGTATCCACGAACGGAATGAATGAACAATGTCCTTTGTTAGCGATATATCGACGAAGTATCGTTCATAAAAATATCGATGATAATGAACGATACATTACATTGATATTTTGCAAACATCGTTATGTACCCCTAAATCTACTCAGAACGATCGCGTCTCGATGACGCTTAAAACGGGAATGATCGACAACTTCCAATCTTTCCGTTTCTGATCAATCCGTAATCTGATAAGTAACAGATTGGCAATACGAGATCGATTTTGATTTGGCAAGTAAATCAGGATCAAATTATAAAAAAGCAACATATTCATGTAGTTTATTTGATGAATATTTAGTATCATATATAATGTGAACTAACGCATTTTCTTTCTTCGACTCTTAAATTAAGGACACGAGAATATTTTGGACAAATTATGGGATATTGTTTGAAAGGTCTGATTACCAGGGCCTTAAAAATATTTATATTATTTGAAAGGTCTAATAATATAAAAATATTTATATTATTTGAAAGGTCTAATAATAATCTTTTAACAAATGTTATTATTGTATTAGGCAGTGTATCTTTGGATAGCCTGAAAAATAAGAAAAACAAATACATTCCCGCCCTTAAATTCCGAAACCATTTAAAGTAAACTTAGAAAAAAAGCAAGGTTTTTAGGAGCCTACCTGAAGGCTGTAAGAAAACTGTAGCACTTATCCTAGATTATATCATTTTTGAAATATGTACCAAAATTTTACCATGTCAAAAATATAATAACGAACATATTAAAGTTGTGAAAAATTAAATAGTTTTATAGAAATGTTCCAAGTAACCTCACGTGTTCAATATGTACGAAACCCTAGTTGGGAGAGTTCTACTCATGCTCGACAATACGGAAAACGTACGTAATTTAAATTAAAATTTCAATTTCACTTGTCTTTTTTCTAATTACTTATAAACTGGATGTTGTTTTCTTTCTAATTATTTATCAACAGGACTTTAACAAACAAAAAACAAATTCTAACTGATTGGTTGGTGCTTGTTGTGAAGTGTGGTTTCCCAAGAAAACAAAGCTATTTGATAAACATGGTTACCTAAATAATCAAAGACAATGACAGGTCCAACATTTAAAAATGACAGACCCGGCTTTCAATAGTATAACTTATTCACGAAACGATATTGGTCCCTTGCGAGTGAAGGATCTACTAAGGCTATATATAAGTCAAGCCAGAGCTATATTTATTAAGTAAATTTAAAAATGGTTAAAAGGTCTGCAATTATCCTTAGTTGAAATTGAAAAAAAAGGATAGGTCACAAAACGCGCATTATGTTTTAATTATAATGACACCACCACCAGCTTAGTACATCTAACTTCGGGAAAAGTTATTGAACCACAGGGTTGAAAAAATAGTTGAAACAAAAAGTGAAAAAGAAACTATGGAAGTATCTCTAATTTTTCTTGTGTCCGGAGAATCAATGCTTTTCATGGTGGCGTTTACGTACGCAGATCACCAAAGTCCTGTTTCTTAGTCTACATCTCCTCACCCTAATCTTCAAAATCGTATGCGGACATTAAAGAAAAAATTAAAGCATGAGGAAAAAATATTTTGGTAACTTCCTAAAATACTTTGAAGTCGTCATAATTTACTTTTGAAATAGATCCTTACAAAACAAATTTACAACAGACTCTAGAGCAGTGGATTTTAAAATTAGGAGAAGTTGAAAATTGAAAAATGCCCATCGATATATTCATTCTTCGAATATTAATTCTGCGTTTACCAGCCTCGGATCTAGAGTGGAGGGGGGTAAACCGGGTTACCTGCACCGGGTGACAATTTCAGGAAAAAATCTTTTTGAGATTCCACTGGATTACGTCTGAGACAGAAGCTTGTATAAGTATGCCAATTATAAAGTCACATGTATTTAAAACAAATTGCCGTGATAGTTTCTACAAATTGCCGTGATAGTTTCGACAAATTGCCGTGATAGTTAGGCGACGTCATAGTTTCGCCAGGAGGGTAAAACTTTTACCAATTTAATAGGAAGCATAAATATGTATTTAATTAAAATTAATCTTGTAACAAAAAAAAATTAATTTCAGAGAAAAACGGCTGTGAAAGACCAAATCCTTTGAGTGAAATTATTATAAGGATCTCGAGGTACGGAACCATAAAAAACCATTCGAGTCATAAATAGGGTACCGAATATAAGAATATGTGAAGACGTGTGTAAAAATAATTGTAGGTACAAAACTTGTACAATTATTTTGAACAGACTACACGTATTTTTGTAAAAAAATCTTGTCGATAATCCTTTGACCGCCAACAAATTATAAATTAAACTTGTTCTGTATGCCACGCCAATTTGACGTTGGATTCGGGCCGAGAAGAGAAGACTGTGCCGATAATTACGTTAATTAATTAATCGATATCTATAGTTTACGCGTCCCCATCCATTGATATAACACATAAGCATTTATATATTTAAACTGAGGAATAAAACAATTTACTTCAATGGAAGAGATTGCTAAAATTTTTATAATATTAGGATATCAACTACAGTGAATGGATTTCAATTTGTTATTTTTAAATATGAACAAAATTTACATACGTGTAAAGATCCTTATCCGCCAACAAATAATTTAACGCTATGTTGACTTGACTTGAAACAGGACAGAAGAGATAACGCTGCGCTGATAACTTGTTAATTAATCATTTGGTGCCTATTGTCTGTGCATCCCCCAACACATAAGCGTTATATATAAACGAGTAAATATCGCAGTAACATAATTTACCTCGAAGAACAGAACAGTTCAAAAATATTAAAATATGTACTGTAAGTGAAATTCGAAATCTAATGAAATATGCAAGTATCCGTATTGAAAAATTGTGTAACATTTTACGTAAAGAGAATTTTGAACTATAGTTAACAAGATATGCCTTTGCTAATACCATGTATGTTTTAATGAGTCGAATGCGCAAAATGTAATAAAATAATATTTATTGCCATTAATACGACAAATACAAAATGAAAGCAACTATTATGTCACATCGCGGGTTACAAAACGTGGTTCACTACAAGCAGTATATCAAGGCATGAATACTTTGTACTTTGTCATATCTAACTTAAAAAGAAATTTCATTAAAAACTGTTAACAGTAATTGTCAAAATGAAAACTCGGGACACAAAAGTTTACAGGTAAAAATATGAACTACGTATATATAAAGTTATAATTTCACTTATAAATACTTTTAATTTGGATCCAAAATGGATAAGTTTATAAGTAAAATAAAGGTGGATCCGTATCAAACATATACACTGCACGACCAGCCCGTACTAGATTATATAAACACACAAACACGCACGTGCACGCGCACCCACACACAAGCATGGAATAGTGTATTTACAATTGACGTGTTTACAGTAGGGTTTGATATCGGAATATCGAATAATAAAAAAAAATCGGAAAAAATTGTGCCGTAAAATATCGATATTGGTTTAGTTAAAAGCAGGATTTTCGATATTTTCAACATTGCATCAAGTAATCATTACAAATTAATTTTATTTGTATTTTTTTTCAAAGTATCTAATCACACGGGGCGCGTTATTGCCACAGTATTAAGAACGTAAACAATAAAACGACTGTGGTATTGCGTTGCGTGCGTCTAGCGCACCAAATATGGTAATGTTGCGAGTATTCGTCGCTGATTGGTCGGTCGTCTACGGATCAGGCGACGCGAGAGCGAATGGAAATACGTCAAACGGTTCCAGCGCTAGTTCAGTTACACTATTTTTGTTTTCTTAACAGTGAAAACAAATGTTCCTATTTATTATTGTGTCGTGTTTTGTAATTTAATTGAAATGTAGGAGTAAAAAAATAACCATAATATAACTAATAAATATGTGTGGATATAACTAATAATAAATGACTGCAAGTACTTATATACCTACTTAATGAATTATTTTATATGAACATTTTACTGTATTTTAGTAGTATTTATTTACCGATATCGATCCCAAACTTGTACTATTTTTTATTCATTTTATGATAGACATGCCGCCGGCTGGGGTATCCTACTGACTTCGGCTCGAATATTTTCTTTAAGTTGTGTCACAGTGCTCGGATTTATTTTGTAAACAACGGATTTTAAGTATCCCCATAGGAAAGTCACATGGGCTTAAATCGGGTGACCTAGGTGGCCACGGTACGGTACCGTTACGGGATGTTTTTTTCTGGAAATAACTGCCGCACTGCATTCATGGAGACATTAGCAGTGTGAGCTGTGGGCCCGTCCTGCTGGAACCATCTGTTTTGGTTGAAGGATGGACTATTCTATAGTTCTACTCTGAAAAAGTCATTTAACATCTGGGCATATCTCTCCGAATTCACAGTTACATTTTGGCCACGTTGATTTTCAAAGAAATAAGGCCCTATGATTGCAGATGCAGACATGGCACACCAGACTTTTACTTTAGGCTTATGTAAAGACTCTTGATGCATTTGTCTTGGGTTGTGGACATCCCAGTAACGAAAGTTCTGCTTATTCACATATCCTCCAATGTGAAAGTGAGCTTCGTCACTAAAGAATATGTTGCCCATCCGGGAGCAGTACGAAATCTCAACAACATCACCTCCGCGTAAGTTTTTCTTAATTCAAAGTCAGAATCGTGTGAATCTTGAACAATTTGAATTTTATATGGATGGAACTGGAGCTTTTTTCGCATTATTTTAGCATTATTCAAAATTAAAAGATGCCATCCGCAAAGCGCTTATTGATTTAAGATCAGAGCTAGAGATGAACGAAGAAGAGTTTGAAAGACTGGAAAAATTAATAAATTACTAGAGATGGTGAAGGCGACAGTAGAAGAGCTTTGCAAAAGAAGCAGTAATTTAATTATAACAGACTCTGCTATGCTATTTATGCTGACAGATATAGATATGCTATGCCCCACGATGATCGAGTAGCATATGATCTGGCTACTGCTTTAAAATGTCGTATTAAAGAACGTCGCCTACCTATAAGCGGAACGCTATTATTTTGTTAATGTTTAGTAATTACATAATCCGAAGGCCTAGTTTCTGCAATCGATTGGTTGCAATGACGTCTTTATACGACCAAACCCAGACGAGATTAGGCAGCATGTAAAGGACATGTATCATCTGAATAATACAATTACAAATGTGAACGCCTCTTCACCGCCCGAAATGAAAAAGCATATTGATGATTCAGATATGCAGCCACAGACTGAATATTCAATGAAGAAACAATTAGAGCTTGCGATTCATAAAGATTAAGCTTCCAGCAAGATGATACAAGTGCAACAGAAGACGAAGATATTTTAATTAAAATGGTGGGTGAAATAGGTGACAAAACCATGGATACATTGCCATTTCTACAATCGCATTATTTAAACAAGCGGCATGATCGTAATTGGAAGGACTGATAATTTAATTCCGTCTTATTTAGTCATAAGTTAATTAATTACCTTTAAAATTTAAATTCACTCGTAACTATTTCATGCTTAAGTCAGAATTTATGAAAAAAAAAGTGATCCTGTGAAGGTGATAAGTAGTTTGTTTATTTTGATCGCAAAGTTGTTTATTTTTAAATAATTATAATTTTGTTATTAGAAGAGTTTGTTTAGCTTTGTTCATTTGTTTTTAAATGGAGTTTTTGTTTATTTTGTATTGCCATGATAACCATGCAAGACAAGTCTTTTTCTATATTTGCCAATTAATGTCATTTCCAGTTAATATTGTAATCTATTATTGTTATTAAATGGCTTTGCTTAGTTTTTGTTAATTTGTTATTGAAACAGAGTTTTTGTTGATTTATTATTAGGTGTAATGATTTATTTGTCATAAACCACTTAGTTCTTAAAGAATATATTTATAATATTATTCTGATTAATTTCTTTTTCAAGTTTTTTAACCGATTTTAGCTCGATTTACATAACACAATAGGCATGGGCCACAAATTTGTTACATTAACAGTGAATTGAAATTTGCGTCTTTGATATTTCAATTTAAAATATTCGGTTAGATGATTAATGATTGATTATCTTTAGTTTATTTGCTTTAAGTGTGAATTGTGAAAAAAGTTTATTTAATGTAGTGAAAGTTTACGAACGATTATATCTTACGTATTAATTATGAATTTGTATGACTGAGGTAGTGATTTGGTTTTAAAAATAATAAAACTTATTAAAAATTAAATTAACAATCTCTTTTATTTAATTTTGAAACTATTTCCCATTTTTTATGCTTTTTGACTCGTCTGATTTCTAGTATCGAAAATATGAAATTCCGGAATTTTGAAATTTTCGACATCGAAAATACCGATATTAAGAAAAAGGGCCGATATTGGGACCCCTAACGGAGTATCTTTCAATAAGTCGATTGCGCAAAATATAATAAAATGAATGCCAATAATACGATATACAAATACACAATGAAAGGAACTAATTATGTTATATCGCGTGTTGTAAAACGTGATGGTTTACTATAAGCAGTGACAAGGATATCTGTTAACAGTAATCGTCGAAATGAAAACTCGGGCACAAAGGTTGACAGGTAAAAAAATATGAACTATATAAAATTATAATTTCACTTTTAAATCTTTCTAATTTGGATCCAAAATGGAAAAGTTTACAAGTAAAGCTCGATCCGTATCAAACATAAACACTGCCCTACCAGCTAGATAGTAATATACACACAAACACGCACGCATGTACGCAAGCGCGCACGTACGCACCACCCACACACACGCGCGTGCCGGCGCCCATGCATACTACAATATCAACTGAAAATAAGAACAGTCCATTGTCAAAGAATAGTTAACTATTACTACGTATCATTGTCCTCTTCATATCATTGTACCTATACGTAACGAATTTTGGTCGAAGCTTTTTCTGAATTATTATACTCTATAATGTAATGCAGAGAAAATGTGCGCGTGCGCACTGCTACTAAAGATAACATTGCTCTTTTAAATATGAAACATTGTTATTATCAAGAGTGGGGGGGTCAATTAACTATGATGAGCATTAAATCCACTATGCGTATGAGTCTTAAAAGTAGTAAACACATAAATTCTGTCGTCTGCCCTCAAAATTTATTGTTATATTTATGCCGTAACAGCAACAAATTTTATTAGTTTTCACAGCTTATTGCTTCCTGTTATATAAACGGTTGTTCAATCGTTTTTGTGATTTTGGCACTTACCGACCGTGGCCATTATCAATAAGACGAGAAATAAGTTTATAATTTAACTTCAGCATGCGACTATGATCATAATATATATCACAGCGATTTTTGGAATTCCTAAATCTAACATATCCCGCATAATCTCTGCAAAAATACATCACTGGTCCTCTGCTGGGAAAAGCTCGTTATGTTCGGAAATGCATGTACACTGGTTAAGATCACAAGGTTTTTAATCTAAAATAGTGTTAAAATTCCTACAAGTGATAAGCATCAGAGAACGTTGATACCAGCTGGTGTGCACGTGGATCAGTCAACAGTGCGTGAGCGCCTTCTGGAAATGGGCAGCTAACAAGGTACTTGAAAAAAAAAGTCCTAACGTTTACTATGAGTAAGGAAAGGCTGTCACGAACTAAAAAACACAAACATTAGACAAAATGCGACTGGGAGAGGCGCACGCATATTTATAATAAATGTATCCATTTCTTTATTAATTAAAAAATATAAGCCTCACGGATGAGAATTTACATTGCACATAATTGCTATGAGGAAAATTGAGAGGAAATAAATATCTCAGTTCGGACACACACACATACAATATTGTCTATGTTAACTCCAGTACAACAAAAAACACCTTTAGAAACCCCATTAAAATCCTTTTAGTGGTCATTGTGTAATGACCACTAAAAGGATAATACATTAAAATTGGTGTGTTCCCTACTCTAGTATCTTTTTTTTCATTCTTAGATGTCTATTTACAAAAAATATGAATGTTTACGTATAGTATCTAAGGAATATTTATGTTAAAAATAATTGTATTAGCGCACCGTGCGTTTATTAAATATTGATCGATTTGTGGACACCACAGGTTCTCCTCCGTACGGTAGCTATAGCTACATATATTTTGAAATTGAAAACGCAAAGACACTAAATCTATTTGGTACAGATGTTTATAAAGTTCTACCTGGACTACTAATTCTTTCCAGGAACGAAATAAACAAATTTTACCACTTCACGTGACACAAAATAACGAATTGTTATGCAACACTGTCACACGTTCTTCTCATAATATTAGGATATTCTACCTCAGAATATGTATGAAGCTTAGCTCAAATTTGAAACGGAGCACACTCGAACTCGAGCCAAAACGTAATAAGTATTTTCGCGGAAAGTTGAAAATAAAGATGATGTAAAACCATTTCCTTCCCCTTTAAACGACCATAAAATGAGAGGTACCCCCAACAACAACACAATCCAATAAACAAAGATTTGTCCAAATTGTATACCGATTTAAAACATATAATAATAGGTACAATACAATCACTTAAGTGCAGAAACTAATCATTACATACAGTTATAAAACACTTACCAACAATATAAACTTGAAGAATCTCATGGGGTTTAAATAAATATAACATTTATTATGTTAAAACTAAATTAGAAAAATACGAAATAACAAAGATAACTCGCAAACGTACGACAGCGACCGACCGCTCGCTACGCGAACTGAAACGGAAATGATAGGAAAACATGTCGATGCGTGCGCGCGGTCACCTTGAGACGCAGTTGTGAAGATGAAGTTTGCCGCGTTATTTCAAACTAACCGTCGTGACATTGAAACGTCCTTTTCCGATAGAAAAGTCGATGTTTGCTAGAAAAACAGAATGCGTATCGCATATTTTGTATTTAATAAGGATATAAAAACATGCTAATCTTCCTGCTGAAGACTCTGAAAATACATTTAATAATTTACAATGTGATTGTATAACATTTACATTTACAATTTTTGCATTTAACATTTGTGAAAAAATTGACGATTATTTCAATATTGATCGAAATTGTTAATCAAACCATTATATCTGTTTTAATTAGTTTTCAGTATTTCAATTACTTCCGTCTATTTTCTCCGACATTTTTGCTCAAGAACGTTCGTCCGTAATAATTTACAACTCAAAGTCACAGCGACCGCGCTGTTTACAATCATAAAAGAGGCGTGGCTTGTGGTGTCGGGCGAACGTCTAGCAGACTGCTAGTCTCCCGCGTTTATTTGAATTATCGGTTCGCCACTGTATATACTCTAGGGATGCACATACTTCTTGTAAATATCGATGTTCATATTTCAAGATTTTTTGACGTGAAATACGTCTTTAAATTTGCTACCATACGGGGGCAATCCAAAAAAACCTAATGATAACAAAATCGGGGGATACAGTTTGGCGTTGCAGTTTCGAATCTATCCTCTACATCAAAATTATACCACTGGATAGCTAAAGGATCAAAGAATTCATTACGATAAGCGAGAACAGTGACGATGACGAGCGGTGGAGGGGGAAGCGCCGCCATTTTGAGGTTAATTTACTGCGTATCGAGATTTGCAATTAGTATAACTTTTGATTCGGAAAAGCTCCGATGTTCGTTTAAGTTTGAATCGTCAGCTGTCGTCAAAATCTATCGATTGTATATTGAACATTAGTTTAAAGTAGTAACAGTGGATATAATAAGGTGTTAGAATAAAAAAATATTATCAAAAATATATAATGTCGGCCAACACGCTATTGTAACACAATAATTATTTGCTTCCTTGCTTTTATCACGATTTAAACATGTTTCACGATCCGTCAATACTCAACGGTACTCGTAGGCGCGTAACACGACAGAGTATCCACGAGCGGAATGAATGAACAATGTCCTTTGTCAGCGATATATCGACGAAATATCGTTCATAAAAATATCGATGTTAATGAACGATACATTATGTTGATGTTTTGGAAACATCGTTATGCATCCCTAATCTACACGCACAGATCGCGTTTGTGTGACGCTTAAAATGGGAATGATCGTCAACTTCTGATCCTTCCGTTTCCGATCAATCCGTAACTGGTAAGTCACAGATTGAAAATACGAGATCGATTTGGATTTGGCAAGCAAAAAAGAAGACGCAGCTTATTTCACAAAAAGAATCAACATATTCATGTAGTTTATTTGAAGACTATTTAAGTATCGTATATTATGTGAACTTACGCATTTTCTTTCTTCGACTCATTTAACTCGCACTCTTCGACACTTAACACATTAAGCACACAAGAAATTTTTTTGACAAATTGTGGGATATTGTTTTGAAGGTCTGATTACCAGAGCCTTAAAAATATTTATATTGTTTGGAAGGTCTAATAATGACTTTAAAATCTTTTTATTATCGTATTAGGTAGAGTATCTTTGGATATCCTGAAAAATAAGGAAAACAAATACGTTCCCTCCCCTCAATTCCCGAAATCACTCAAAGCAAAATTAGAAAAAAGCAAGGGTTTTAGAAACCTACCTGAAGGTTACCGCCGACAAATTTGTACGCTAATATGACCTTGGATTCGGGCCGAAACGAGAACACGGCGCCAATAATTGTGTTAATTAATCGATATCTATAGTTTACGCGTCCCCCCATTGATATAACACATAGCATTATTATTTTAACTGAGGAATAAGATATATTTATAGAGATATTTATAGATAGATTTTACTCCCAAGAAAGATTGTTATAATATTAGAATGTTAACAACAGTAAATGGATTTTAGTTTTATATAGAACCTTATCCACCAACATATAAATTTACACTATGATGACTGAAAATCGGACAGACAAGAAAACGCTGCGCTGATAACCTATTATTTAATCATCTGGCGCCTATTGTCTGTGCGTAAAATTAAAGAATTGAATAATTAAAAAAGAGCAAAGAAGCTTCTTTGCTTATATCCCACCCGAAGATGTTGTAATACAACGAAACCTAGGTCGTGGTAAAGAAATTAAAGAAAGTAGAAATAATACTACATCACGTAGTTTCATTTAATTGTGAATAAAATAATAGACAAATAATTTAAAAAGTGATGATAATTGTTATAAACAGTAAACAGCCAATGCTACGAAGGAAGCTCTTATGCAGTTTAAATGAGCCGAGAAGTACATTAAAATTTGTGCTTCCTAATCTAGTAACTTTTTTTCCATTCTTAAATGTCTTATTTAGCAATAAATTAATATACGAATACGTAAGTTGAAAAATATGAATGTTTACGTATAGTATCTAATGGATGTTTATGTTAAAAATAATTGTGTTAGCGCACCGTTAGTTTATTAAATATTGTCTCATTTGTGGATTCCACCGTTTTTCCTCCGTACGGTAGCTTCAGCTGCATATATTTTTTAATTGAAAACGCGAAGGAGACTAAATCAATTTGGTACAGATGTTTATAAAGTTCTACCCGGACTGCTAATTCTTTCCAGCTACGAAATAAACCAAAACTAATACATTTGCTCACTTCCCGTGACACAAAACAACGAATCGTTATGCGACACTATCACACGTTCTTTTCACATATAGTAAACATAATATTGAGAATATTCTACATCAGAATAGGTATGAAGATTAGTTCGGACTCGATACGGAGCAGACTCGAACTTGAGCCGAAACGTAACGTGTCTTTTCGCGGAAAGTTGAAAATGACGATGATTTTAAAACCATTTCCTTGCCCTTTAAACATTATAAAATGAGAGGTACCCAATAACAATACAATCGAACAGACATACATTTATCGATATTGAATACCGATTTTATTTTAACAAATACCTGAAATACAATCACTTCATAACGGTGCAGAAACTAATAATTACATACAGTTATAAAACACTTACAGACAATATAAACTTGAATGTCGAGGAGTTTAAATAATACAGGTAACATTTATTATGTTAAAACTACATTAGAAAATTACGAAATAACCAAGATAACTCGCAAACATACGACAGCGACCGCCCGCTACGCGAAATGAAACATGTCGATGCGTGCGCGCGGTCACCTTGAGACGTAGTGGGGTATTGTATATTTTTATTTAATAAGGTGATGGAAACATGCTGAAAACCTCGAAAATACATTTAAAAATTTACAATGCTACAGTCGAAAATTTACAATTTTTGTATTTAACATTCGTGAAAAAATTGACGATTATTTCGATATTGGCCATTGATTTGTAACCAATTCATTAATATTTTGTGTTTTATTCTATTTTCTTTTGTAATCCTTGTGGTATGTATTATATAGCATCATAAAATTAGTTTTCAGTATTTCTATCACCTCATCTATTTTTTCCGACATTTCCCACAAGTCACAGCGACCGTGCACTGTTTGCAATCGTAAGAGGGGCGTGGCTTGCGGTGTCGGGCGACAGCCCAGCCAATAGACTGCTAGTCGCCGCGTTTATTTGAATCATCGACTCGCCACTGTATCCGCTTACACAGATCGCGTCTCTGTGACGCTTGAAAACGGAAATGATCGACAATTTCTGATTTTTCTGTTTCCGATCAATCCGTACTTGGCAAGAATGGTAATACGACATCGATTTGGATTTGGCAAGTCAATCGGGATGCAAATTATAAAAAAAGCATAGAAAGAAAATATAGCGTATTTTACAAAAAAAAGCTACATATTCATGTAGTTTATTTTGAAGACTATTTAGTATCGTATATTATGTAAACTTACGCATTTTCTTTCTTCGACTCATTTGACTCGCACTTCCTGAGCGGCAATGCTTCTCTGCACAACGTACCGAGTTAGTAATCGAGTCCGAGCATTATCGCGCCAACCTGAAAAGTAAAGAAATGATTACAAAAAAAAGTAGGGCTCATCCTAGATTATATTATTTTTGAAATGTGTACCAAATTTTTACGATGTCAAAGATATAACAGCGAACATATTATAGTTGTGAAAAATTAAATAGTTTTCTAGAAGTTTTTTAGTATCCTCAAGTGTTAAATATGTAGGGGACCCTAGTTGTGAGAGTTCTACTTGTGATATGACAATAGAGAATATTTACGTAATTTCAACTTAAGTTCAAATGTTTCCTTTCCGACTACTTATAAATAGGATGTTGTTTTATTACTAATTATTTATCAACCGGATTTTAATAGAAACAAGTTCTAACTGATTGGCTGGTGCAAGTTTTAAAGTGTGGTTTCTCAAGAAAACAAAGCGATTTGCATTCCGTAATTGGCGGCCAAAAAACTGTCTCTCTCCCCCCACTCCCCTTAGAGTTTATAAAAATACTTCATAAACATAGACTGGTAATATCTGCAAGACACCAAGATCCAACACTGCCACATTTCCTAGTTTCTGTTACATAGTTTCAGACAAAAACGGTAGTGACAGAAAAACACGTCCGAGTGAAATTATTATAAGGATTTAGTTTCTCCTAGAGGTACGGATCCATAAAAACCATTTGAGTCATAAAAAGTGTACCGAATATTAGAATATGTGAAAACGAGTGGATAATAGTAGATACAAAAAACTTTTAAAATTATTTTGAGCAGACTATACTTATTTTTGTATAAAAATCGTGGCATTAATATTTTTAAATTGAAAACAATAAAGACGTTAAATCTCTTTGGTATAGATGATGTTTATAAAGTTTGCCCTGAACTACTAATTCTTTCCAGATATGAAATAAAGAAGAAAACTAATATATTTTATAAACATGTGTAATATTTTATATAATAATTTTATAAACATATGTAATAAATATAATATTTTGAGTATTCTTCATCAGAGTAGGTATGAATCTTAGTTCAAACTCGAAACGGAGCAGACTCGAGCCGAAACAAGTCTTTTCACGGAAAGATGAAAAATAACGATGATGTAAAACCATTTCCTTCCCTTTTAAACCAACATAAAATGAGAGGTACCTACCCACTAACAACACAAAATAATATAATAACTTCATAACAATACATAAACTAATCATTACATAGAGGTATGAAACACTTACCAACAATATAAACTTAACGAATTTCGTGGGGTTTAAACAAATATAACATTTATTATGTTAAAACTACATTAGAAAAATACAAAATAATAAAGATAACTCGCAAACGCACAAAAGCGATCTCTCGCTACGCGAACTGAAATGGAAATGATGAGAAAACATGTCGATGCGTACGCGCTGTCACCTTGAGACCCAGTGGCACGAAGGCGTTTTGCTGGGTTATTTCAAACTAACCGTCGTGACATTGAAACGTCCTTTGCCGATATAAAAGTCGATGTTTGCTAGAAAAACAGAATGCGTATTGCATATTTTGTATTTAATAAGGAGATGAAAACATGCTGATCTTCCTGCTAAAGACCCTGAAAATACATTTAAAAATTTACAATGCGATTGGAGAACATTTACAATTTTTGCATTTAACATTCGTGAAAAAATTGACGATTATTTCAATATTCGAAACTCTTAATCAAATCATTAATAGTATCTGTTTCTTTTGTAATCTTTGCAGTATATAATTAGTTTTCAATATTTCAATTATTTCAGCATAGTAGCATATTTTAGCAGCATAGAATTAGTTTTCAATATTTCAATTATTTCGTCTATTTTCTCAGACATTTTCGCACGAGAATGTTCGTTCCATAATAATTACATCTCGGCGTCACATCAACAGCGCTGTTTATTAGTGATGACAGAATTATAACGTAACAGGTATGGATAACATAATATCGACTGGAAATCATTAAAGAACGTTATGCTCGGCTAACATGTTGAAATATTATGTTACGGAGGTATTGTCAAGCAGCGCCCGTACAATGGCTGTCACTCCCTGAGTAAAGAGAGCGAGACAGCACATTTTCACATTGCCCTTCGTTTCATATTTACCGTACATCACCGAATGACGCCGAACTTTACCGAACGATTAATAATTTGTTATTAGAACCTTAAAATTCATACCTGTTATGTGATCCATAGCTATTACCGATTGGAAAGAACGCATTATGTTATTAAGAACATTACGCTAGGTAACATGTTAAAATATTATATTGCGTTATTGTCAAGGAGCGGATGTCATTCGTCGTCTGAATAAAAGGAGTTAGAAATAGCGCATTCCTTTTCTTAATGCAATTCATTGTTTTACATATTTGTTTTATGCTTTATTCTTTTGTTTCGTATTGACGGAACATCACCGAATATGGAATTTTTACCGAATGATAATAAACAATCAATTACTACAAAGTTCAAATCTATACTTGTTACTTGAATTTTGTTTATGTTATATTCATTCAGAATTCACTGTTGATCGCTAACTAACTGCAATTTCTATGCGTTATTGTTTCATTTTGTTTAAATTATCGAACTAGGAAAATACTATGTGGTTCGAAATGTAATTTTGTCATTGCCTGGCTTTCTTTTAACATAATTTAATCAAATGTAGATTGAAACCGTCCACAAAAAAATACCTATATTCTATCAAAAACCAAATAAAAATTGAACTAGCGTTTCTCCAGTAGTATTCAATATAGATAGCGATTATACTACGCATGTACTGTACATATTTTGTATACACACATAGAAGGGAAATTGATTTCATGGAACATATTGTATAAGAATGTATTTAATAAATGTTATTCTCAACGATGTCCAATAACATGTTATTTTTTAACAGGTATGATACTATGTTATTGAATAATGATGTTATTCATTATAATAGGTATAGGGAAATAACACCTATTTCCATCTCTGATGTTTACAATCGTAAAACGGGCGTGGCTTATGATGTCTGGCGACCGCCTAGCAGACTGCTATTCGCCCGCGTTTATTTGAATCATCGGTTCGCCACTGTATCTGCGCTAGGGATGCAACATACTTCTTGTAAATATCGATATTCATATTTCAAAACATTGGTGTTAAAAACGTTGGTAATAAGAACGATACATGACAATGACTTTATTTTAAGTAATGTGGAGAGGATTTGTGGCATTTTACTAGAACAGTGCTGAGTATGCAAGTGGACGTCTTAAAGGAATAGGGAGATCGAAGATGATATGGATGAATTATGCGAAGGGTGTCATGAATGAAGAGTATTTAGTATCGAGAGGACGAATGATAGAGCTATATGAAAGAAATGTATTTAATTAATAAAATTTATTTTTAAAATAATTAACTAGTTATCTCTCCCGAGTTACCTCTACTATAGCCGAATCGTAACGTGTCTTTTGGTGGAAAGTACAAAATGACGATGATGGAAACCATTTCCTTCCTCTTTAAACAACCATAAAATTAAATGTACCCACTACTAACGGAATCGAATAAACAAACATTATAATAATAGCTACAATACAATCATTTCATAATAGTGCAGAAACTAATCATTACGTACAGTTATAAAACACTTACCGATATTATAAACTTGAATAACCTCACGGGATTTAAATAAATATAGGATTTACTATGTTTAAACTACATTAGAAAAATACAAAATAACAATGATAACCCATAACGTACAACCGCGACCGCTCGCTACGCGAACTAAAATGGGAATGATGACGCGTGCACGGGTCACCTTCAGACACAGTGGCCCGATGACGTTTTGTTGCTGCATCATTTTAAACTAACCATTGTGACATTAAGACTAAGACGCCTTTTACCGATATAAACCCGGGGCTATGGTAGAAAAGCAAAATGCGTACTCCATATTTTTATTTAATAAGGAGATAGACACATGGTAATCTTCCTGCTGATGACTGAAAATGTCTTTGATACATTTCAATCTGACCGTAGAATTTTGTATTTAATATTCATAAAAAAATTGGCGATTACCTGAATATTGGCCGAAACGATTAAGCAAATTACATAATATTTTCTTTTTAACCTAGTGTATTATTAACATTGTGGGACATATTATATAGCGCAGAGTTTATTTTGACTATTTCGATTAGTTTGTGCATTTTCTCCCGACATTTCCTTCACACGAAAGCGTGTTTTAGATGTAATCATTTCTAATTCACGGTCACAGCGCCCGCGATGTAATCCCGACGTAACTAATGAAGTTGATTGAGTCACTTGTTTTGAAAACGTGTGATTTTTAGTATTTACTTTTTTCAAATTGTATTACAGTGATATTGCCTAGGTTGAGGAATTCTACCAAAATAACACCTACTAATACCTACCTGGCCAAATTATTAGACGCACTGCAGTTTCAATGCAAAATCTTAATTAATAGCTGCAAAAAAATGGGTTTGAGATAATTTACTGGAATAAATCAAATTTATATATCTGTTCTAAAAGACATAAATTTGATTGAGTTTAGATTTGATTACTTTTGTGGTAGAAAATGAGTTTTCTGCTCAAATTTACTCGACAGATCTTTCGGACCTGGGGGTGTAAATTGGTTTTCTTCTCCATTTTTCCTTTTTTTGGGCTCAGTTTTTTACCCCCATTTTGACTTTTTTCTCTATGCGCCATACGTTTGCTTCAAACGCATTCAATCTTTGTAAAATTTTGCGGTTCGAATACATTTCAGTATTAATAAGGGTTTTGACTTTAGTTTTTTTACGCGGTGAGAGTTCCGCCTTTTTACCAATATTTGAGAAATTAAAAAATATTTTTTCATTCGGAAAACCTGCCGATTTTAGTTGAACATAATCATACATATAATTAAATAAACTAAAAATAGTATAACAACCGCCACCAGATCATAAATACATCCGCACACGTGGCACGCAGGAACGCGACTAAAGCTTATCTGCACTTGTTTAGGGTCCGATATCAAAATATAGATATGACAATATAATGAAACAAAAATAGGTTTAAAAAGGGATAATACAATAATTGTCCTAACTAACAACCACTATTTATAAATTATAATAACACCAAGTTGAGTACAAAACGTGTAATATTCTGAAAAAAAAATTAGTGTGCGTCTAGTAATTTGGCCAGGGACTGTACATATACGTATTGTCCAGTTGTAACACAAATAACAAAATGCAACGATGTATATCATTTTCACAATAATTAATTATGCAATACTTATTTGTCATTCACATTTATGTGTAACCCTTCCCGAGCCGTCCAACAGAACCGTTGAAATTATTTAAAAACAAAGAGGAGTATCTATTGCTACAGCAATACGTCACCAAAAATTATATAATTTACATTATAATAACTATCTTTTTTCATAGTTGGTTGTGTTTCTGATTTAATTGTGTCACCCGATCACTCGGGGACTATCACTCCCATGCCAGTGGTTGCTCGAAAATTACACAAGTAAGAAAATGTGCGGGACGAAATTAGTGGTGAGGCGTATTTATTGTTACCGGTAAAAATACTCGATATCTTAGATCAAAATACGTACTTGGTATACTAAATGCAAAATACTTGGTATCGTAAATACTTGTATGGTATGACCCGACCAGACGTTCGTACAATGATTACTTTATAGTCGGGTTGCGGCGTAACTCTACTCTTCTTGTCTAACTAGCTATTCATTTCCCTGACGCATATGGTACGCAGGTTTTCTCGCTCTTTCATATCTTTCATATATAAAGGTATATGAAATAAGGAACAAACCGAATATCTAAATACTCGCAAGTCGTAATATTTTGTAAGTATATAATACGAGTATGCTAAGCATACTCGTATTTCTCATTACGTAAGTATTGCTTCTAGACTTGGGCGATACGAGTATACCGAGCACAATAATGACAAGTGTTATAAAATATCGGTGCTAAAATGTTTGACGAGTATGGGCAGCGTTAATTCCGTTGTGAGAGAACTATATCACAAATCGCTACAGACATGTTTTAAGTAATAGTTGAAATCAAGTCGAACCGATGAATTGGCCGCAGCCAAACGATCCCTTTATGCGGCCGCTGATTGTCACGCCAGGGGTTATGAACTCACGGCCGCCGGATCATTGCATTGGTCACTCTGGTCGTCCGGAACAATTGCAATTGATATGAAAACATCAACTTTCGTCGAAGTGACGACACAAAAATAAGGATTAAGAAAATGTAAAACTATGTCATTTCGGAATTTCAACTTTATAAACGTAATAGGATAAGACTTATTACAGCCCACCCAACGCCGAACGTATGACCGATAACAAAATGTTATTTAAACAAATTATTTAAATGTCAATGTAAAAAAAATTTAAATTAATTTCATATATAAATTAAGTTACACAATATGTAAATAGCTTCGTCGGTATTACAGTATGACGGTATGTTTGTACTTTAATAATGTTTAAAGTTATGCATGACATCTATTAGCCGCACTTCGCTCATACATATTATTAAATGCAAGAAAACTTATGAAAATCATAAATACCAATTACGCATAATTTTAATGGAAATTTAATAAAAATTCTTTTCTCACATTACATATGCCCTGGTACACACACCTATTGCAAAGAATACTAACTATTACTGCGTAAAGAAGCGACACTCACCTCCCCCCGTTAGTTTAGTGTCACCCGCAGATAACGAATACAATCAAGAGCACGCGATCCCAGGTTGACGGCGCTTGTTGTGTGTGCATGTTATTTGTTCGATTTTGCGATGTTTAGTTCGAGTCTAACTTGTGTAATTCAGTTTTAATAACAAGTATTTATAATAATTCATATAACGGTCCGGTACTGCGCTGTGTATGGTTTCTTGGAAAGCAATAAAATCAATTAGGGTAGGAGATTATTTTGTCTCCCTTTTTTGTTTTAAATGTAAATAATTTTGTTTTGTATCACGAATTTATTTGGTTAGTACATATAATTTCATGTCTACAAACATGTCACTGAGTAGTTTTGAAATACAAACTGTTTCTTAAAAGTCAATGTTTTATCTGAACACGATGTGGTTGAAAAACCTATAATTTTAGTGTCTGTCATAGGCTTTTTATATCGTTTATTAAAAGTCGAAAGTCCTTATTCCAGTATATCACATTTGTAACTGAACAAAATTTATTTTTTTTAAATTTTACCTCGTTTTTAGGATCCACACTAAGTACCTTTTTCAAATTCTGTCTTATTATTATTATCAAATCACTTTCACTCAATGAAACGTATAGTATAAAATATTTATTTACATATTTTCATTTTTACAATTCGGTAATAATAATAAAGTGCGCCCCAGTACAAAGTTGCCGCATCAGCGTGCTATCTAGACAGTCATTCGATCGACGCTCTTGGTTAGAAAGAGAAACAGATATGTTGCTGACGTATAGCGTCAACTCGTCTATCGACGCGATTGCCCGCAACGATCGAGACTGATATGTAGTATTAGTGAACATACTTTACCTGCACGCTGCTGACAGGCCTACATTAATTTACGCACACACATACGGATAGGCGAATGCGTATGTGTTATAGTGTAGGCAATTAAATCTGTTCGCTAGTATGGAGTGTCGGGGGTGTGACTATTGCGTGCGGGACTATAGGCAGTACTCAGAGCCCCGCACGTGACTGTTGATGGATTGGAGTATTCAACGTTCACCAGATCTACGTCATTGTTGACTATGCAGTCAGGAGAGAGCTCGCTGGGTTGTTTACTAATGAAAACTCCTCCTCGGTGTCCAAACAATTTCTTTATTAATTAATTTACTAAGTAAAAAGTTTACTATTACAAAACTGTAACGAAATAAACTATTTACAAATTTTATTATTATATCTGCCTTATGAATAATGGGTTACCTTTTGGTTAGTAACGGCATTCTATGGAGCGATTAAGAATCGGCAACTAAATCATATGGAGGAAAAAAAAATAAATTGTTTTTTCACTTTTCCAAATATACCTGTGTTTTATTAGACTTGTTACCCTATATAGGTAACAAATCTATGGTGTCGGTACAAATTCGGACGTTTTTTTTTGTTTTACAGTTGTAACTGGAAAATGTTTTCTTATAAGGGAAAAGTCAAATAACTTCAACTTGTATCTATAAACAAAACAAATTGTTTATGGGTAAATTAACACTCCGAGATATCAAATCCTGTTGTCAATAATCAATTCTTATCACAGTTATTTAATTTATTTGAAGACTGAACATAAATTAAATTAGCTTAATTAAAAAAATGCTCGCAGAGATTCTACAATATCACTCGGTATAAAAATTAAAAAATTGAGAAAACACTAAAAAAAATGTCGAAAATGAACCTAATCTCGTTCTCGTCAGTTTCGTTAGCATCCTATGTTTTTTTACATTTATCATAGGCGCACCCGACACTCCACACTAGCGAACAGATTTAATTGCCTATACTATTCCATACGTACTCGCCTATCCGTATCCGTATGTGTGTGTGTGTGCGTAAATTAATGTAGGGCTGTCAGCAGTGTGCAGGTAAAAACATATTTACTAATACTACATATCGGTCTCGATCGTTGCGCACAATCGCGCCGATCGAGCGAGTTGACGCTATACGTCAGCAACATAGCTGTTTCTCTTTCTAATCAATAGCGTCGATCGACTGACTTGTAGCTTTGTACTGGCGCACGCGACTTTATTAATATCTAATTGTAAAAATGTAATTATATGAATAAATATTTTACACAATACATTTCATTGTGCGAAAGTGATTCGATAATAATGATATTAAGATAGCATTTGAAAAAAATGTACTTATTATGGATCTTAAAACGAAATAAAATCTTAAATAGAAATAAATTCTGTTTATTTATAAATGTGATACACTGAAATATTGTCTTCGTTGTAGTTTTGACTTGATTAGATTTGCTTCATGTGAAAGATCTCTTAATAAACAATATAACATGTCTACAGCCGACACTAGAAGACTACATTTTCCAAACACATCTCAAACAAAACAATGAGTTTTAAGAACAATTTGAAATTTAAAACTGCGCAGTGAATGTTTGTGGACATAAAATTGTATATACTAACTAAATAAGTTGGTAATGTAAGACAAAATTATTTATAGGAATATACAGTTGTCTTTGCTTCTTTCATCGGAAGGGAAAAAAATCTCCTGTCCTTATTGATTTTATTGCTTTCTAAGCACCCGTAAACGGCACAATAACAAGTCATTATATTCAATTATTATAAATTACAGGTGAGGCGTATTTAATGCCACCGGTAAAAATACTTGATATCTCTGGATAAAATATGTACTTGGTATGCAAGATACAAAATATTTGGTATTGTTAATAATTGTATAGAATGACCTACCGGACGTTCGGACAATTGTTGCTTTATGGCAGGGCTGCATATTGTACGTAGGCTTTCTCGCTCTTTCAAATCTAAAACGTATAAAAAAAAATAAGGAACAAACCGCATATTTGAATACTCGTAAGTCTTAACACATTTGCATGACATACTCGTATATTCATTACGGTAAGCAATGCTTCGCACGTTGCAACTCGCGTTCAAATATGTACTGAATATGACGAGAAAGAGTATTTTAAAACTAGGATACGGCGATCTTTTCGTCTAAAGGCTTTCTGTATTTATGTTGTGATAATTAAAACTTTATTCATTTTTAAACAAACTTTCTAAATTATTATCTTTACCGTACCGTTTACTTATCAGTCCTAAGCCTGGAACCGCGAATATTTATGGCATTTTCTTTAATGACACTGCATTTTATAAAAATTATCTTTAGAAATTAAGAATAGTAAAAAAATAAAAGATATGAGCATTGAACCTTTAACAATAAATGGCAATATGATCATAAGTCTACATATATTTGTAATATCTCAAAATATTCATATCGCTTAAGTCTATTATAAATAGCTATCAGGTACGACAGAATTACGCAAGTTAAATTCAACAAGAGGATAGCAAAATCGAAAAAATCCGCGAGAACGCAGCGAGCGGCAACCTAGGAACGAGTACTCACAACCGTACCAACACCTACTTGTATTTGTGTAGTAGTAGGTGTTGCCTTGAGATGCAGTGGCGCTATGGCGGGTTGCGTGTTATTTCAAACTAACCGTCGTGATATTGAAACGTCCTTTGCCGCTATAAAAGACGAGGTTTTGCTAGAAAAACAGAATGCGTATTTCATATTTTGTATATAATAAGGAGATGATAACATGCTAATCTTCCTGAAAATACATTTAAAAATTTACAATGCGATTGCAGAACATTTACAATTTTTGCATTTAACATTCGTGAAAAAATTGACGATTATTTCAATATTGATCGAAATTGTTAAACGTTTTCTGTTTAAATTTATTTTCTTTTCTAATCTTTGCAGTATATATTATACAGCAGCATAGAATTAGTGTTCAGTATTTCAATTACTTCGTCTATTTTCTCCGAGATTTTCGAACAAGAACGTTCGTCCGTAATAATTTACATCAAACTCAGCGTCACAGCGACCGCGCTGTTTACAATCATAAAAGGGGCGTGGCTTATGGTGTCTGGCGACCGCCTAGCAGACTACCGAGGCTGCTAGTCGCCGACTTTATTTGCTGTAGGGATGTGTAACATACTTCTTGTAAATATCGATATTCATATTTCAAAACATTGGTGTTAAAAACGTCGGTAATAAGAACGATACATCACAATGACTTTATTTTAAGTAATGTGGAGGGGATTTGTGGCATTTTACTAGAACAGTGCTGAGTACGCAAGTGGACGTCTTAAAGGAATAGGGAGATCGAAGATGATATGGATGAATTATGCGAAGGGTGTCATGAATGAAGAGTATTTAGTATCGAGAGGACGAATGATAGAGATATATGAAAGAAATGTATTTAATTAATAAAATTTATTTTCAAAATAAATAACTAGTTATAATAAACTATACATTTATTCTCTGTAACGTAAAAATGGTACAATAATTAATTAAGCCCTAGAGAAAATTTTCTGATAATTCCAGATAAAGTGTGGGATATTGTTTATAACGTGTAATAAGGGCCTTAAAAATATTTTTTAAGGCCCTTGTTATACATTTATCTTTGAATATACTGAGAAATAAGGAAAACAAATATATCTCTCTCCCCAATTCCCGAAACCGCTTGAAGTAAAATTAGGAAAAAATTAGATTTTTAGTAGCCTACCTGAAGTTTGTAAGAAAACTGTAGCACTTATCCTAGATTATATTATTTTTCAAGTAGCGAACATATTAAAGTTGTGAATTAAATAATTTTATAGAAATGTTTAAGTATTCAATCTGTAGGGAACCCTAGTTGTGATATTTCTAAAGAGACCTCTTTATAATTTTATTTTATGCCATGTATAAAGTTTTCCAATTATTTAGATAACCTTGGAGCTGTAGCCTATACATGTCAAATATTAAACCATCTCAATAAGAATAATGCGATTTGTACCTTGCAGTTTGCGGCCGTAAAACTCCCTCTACCCCCCACTCCCCAGAAAGTTCATAAAAATACTTCATAAACATAGACTGGTAATATCTGCACGATACCAAGATCTAACATTATGCCAAACTTCAAGTTTCTGTCACACAGTTTCAGAGAAAAACGGTTGAGAAAGATAAACACATTTGAGTGAAATTCTATCGATTTATATAGTGCATTGTTTAGCTTATATTAAGTATTATTATGGCCCCCATGCTAAATTTCTAAAATTTCCGATCGCAATCAATAGCCAAAGAATTTAGGCTAAAATTTTTAAACACACTTAAAAAGGGCCTGTTAATAAGGGAAGTGTTTATCAGGAAATTAAAGACGGCAAATATGAAAAAATGTAACATTTGTTCATTTCACGCGTGTCCCTAATCCTAAATACAATGATTATATACGCAAAAGGTAAAATATTATAAAATTGAATGAGATATCAGAAATTTAAAAAATTACACCATTCCCCTAACGACATCTCCCAAATCCCTATTTTTTAACAAATTAAATTTTACATTTTTAAGTATAAAGCAATTAAAATGTTTTAAATCTGGGTAAACAATTTTTCAAGAGGTGACAATACTAACGAAAATGGTGCACTTCTGTTAATAATAATCTACTTCGATACTTTAAAATTGCATAGTTAAGTAATCTCCATTTGTTTCTTTTGCAGTCCAGTGATATTTTTGCAGGTGGGAATAGCACAATTTTAAGCTATATGTCACATATAAACTACAGCCGCGTTTTGATAATACGCATTTTATGCGTAGTTTTTATGTACACACCATCGCGCGTGATCTCGGCTTCTGGAGTACTCACTCATTATTCTAGTTGAAATTATTACAAGCATTCAGTATTTCCTTCTCGACGTATGGAACCATAAAAAGTATTTGAGTCATAAAGAGTACTGAATATAATATGTGAAGACGAGTGTAAAATAATTGTAGGTACAAAACTTATAAATTATTTTGAGCAGTCTATATTTATTTTCGCAAAAAATCGTGTCATTAATATTTTTTAAATTGAAAACGCGAAGGACACTAAATTATTTAGTACAGATGTTTATAAAGTTCTACCTGGACTACTAATTCTTTCCAGCTACGAAATAAACAAAAAACAGTGAGCCGTCACGGGACGCCTGGCAGATGTGAAACATCGTGTTCGTACAAGTAATATGCATAAAAGACAAGATTATTAGAGGAACTAAATTATAGCATAATGAAAAAATAAAGTATTACGAATTTCTTACAAAGAATGGTGACTTTATTTAATAAACATTTATTTACGATTAATACAACAATAATAAAGCACAGGTTATGTGTACCGTAGTAAACAACAGCGTCGAACTGAGTGAGGAGGGGGTCGCGTAGTCGGTTGCGCATGGCGACACGTCGTCATACCGTACATTCTACTACATATAGACTATATATATATATATATATATATATATATATATATATATATATATATATATACCTTAGTATAGCGTGGCGACCCGTCGCCACGCCAACGATCCGGTTTATATCTGCGCCTATATATGTTTCACATCAAAACTAATACCTTTTACCACTTCACGTGACACAAAACAACGAATTGTTATGCGACACTTTGTCACACGTTCTTTTCACATACAGTAAACATAATATTGTGTCATTAGTATTTCTAAATCGAAAGCGCGAACGACGCTAAATCTATTCGGTGCAGATGTTTATAAACTATACATTTTATCAGTTCACGTGACACGAAATAACGAATTGTTATGTGTTGTGACACTTTTCATATATATTAAACATAATATTGAGAATATTCTACATCAGAGTGGGCACGAAGCTTGTTTCAAACTCGAAACGGAGCAGACTCGAACTGGAGCCGAAACGTAACGTGCCCTTTCGTGGAAAGTACAAAATGACGATGATGGAAACCATTTCCTTCCTCTTTAAACAACCATAAAATTAAATGTACCCACTAATAACGGAATCAAAAAAACAAACATTATAATAATAACTACAATACACTTAACTACATATCACTTCATAAAAGTGCAGAAACTAATCATTACGTACAGTTATAAAACACTTACCAATAAACAATATAAAATTGAAGCATCTCGTGGGGTTTAAATAAATATAACATTTATTATGGTAAAACTAAATTAGAAAAATACGAAATAACAATGATAATTCGTAAAGTACGACGGCAACCGCTCGCTACGCGAACTAAAATGGAAATGATGACGCGTGCACTGTTCACCTTGAGACACAGTGGCGCCATGGCGTTTTGTTGCTGTATCATTTTAAACTAACCGTTGTGACATTAAGACGCCTTTTACCGATACATACGGGGTTATGCTAGAAAAGCAAAATGCGTACTCCATATTTTTATTTAATAAAGAGATAGACACATGGTTATCTTCCTGCTGAAGACTGAAAATGTCTTGATATTTTTCAATCTGACCGTAGAATTTTGCATTTAATATTCATAAAAAAATTGGCGATTACCTGAATATTGGCCGAAACGATTAAGTAAATTACGTAATATTTTGTTTTTAACCTAGTGTATTATTAACATTGTGGGACATATTATATAGCGCAGAGTTTATTTTGACTATTTCGATTAGTTTGTGCATTTTCTCCCGACATTTCCATCACACGAAAGCGTGTTTTAGCTGTAATAATTTATAATTCACGGTCACAGCACCCGCGATGTAATCGCGAAATATCTGTGGCGGCGGGCGATCGTGCTGCTTGTCCCCCGCGTTCGCGCAGTAAAACGTCATAAAACTAGACCGTTGGTCGTTAGCGTGATTTTCGCAAAACGTAACGTAACTGATGAAGTGATTTTTAGTATTTACATTTTTCAAATTGTATTACAGTGATATCGCCTAGGTTGAGGAATTCTACTAAAAACAGCTACTAATACCTACCTGGCCAAATTATTAGACACACTGCAGTTTCAATGGAAAATCTTAATTAATAGCTGCAAAAAAAAGGGTTTGAGATATTTTACTGGAATAAATCAAATTTATATGTCTGTTCTAAAAGATATATAAATTTGATTGAGTTTAGATTTGATTACTTTTGTGGTAGAAAACGAGTTTTCTGCTCAAATTTACTCGACAGATCTTTCGGACCTGGGGGTGTAAATTGGTTTTCTTCTTCATTTTTCCTTTTTTTGGGCTCAGTTTTTCACCCCCATATTGACTTTTTTTTCTATGCGCCATACGTTTGCTTCAGACGCATTCAATCTTTGTAAAACTTTGCGGTTTCAGATTTTAGTATTAATAAGGGCTTTGACTTTAGTTTTTTTACGCGGCGAGAGGTCCGCCTTTTTACCAATATTTGGGAAATTAAAAAAATATTTTTTCATTTGGAAAACCTGCCGATTTTAATTGAAATTAGCATACATATAATTAAATAAACCAAAAAATTGTATAACCGTCCGCACATGTGGCACGCAGGAACGCGACTAAAGCTTATCTGCACTTGTTTAGGATTCGATACCAAAATATAGATATGACAATATAATGAAACAAAAATAGGTTTAATTAATAGGTAAAGGGATAATACAATAATTGTCCTAACTAACAAACACTATTTATAAATTATAATAACACCAAGTTGAGTACAAAACGTGTAATATTCTGAAAAAAATTAGTGTGCGTTTTGTCCAGTTGTAACACAAATAAAAAAATACAACGATATATATCATTTTCACAATAATTAATTATGCAATACTTATTTGTTATTCATCCAAGAGCTAAAACAATTTGTAACCCTTCCCGAGCCGTCCAACAGAACCGTTGAAATTATTTAAAAACAAAGAGCAGTCTCTATTGCTACAGCAATACGTTATCAAAATTATATAATTTACATTATAATAACTAATACATTACAATAACTCTTAATCTTTTTTTTTATAGTTGGTTGCGCGCGTTTCTGATTTAATTGTGTCACCCAATCACTCGGGAACTATCACTCCCATGCCAGTGGTTGCTCGAAAATTACACAAGAAAATGTGCGGGACGAAATTAGTGGTGAGGCGTATTTATTGTTACCGGTAAAAATACTCGATATCTTAGATCAAAATACGTACTTGATATACTAAATACAAAATACTTGGTATCGTAAATACTTGTATGGTATGGCCGACCAGACGTTCGTACAATGATTACTTTATAGTCGGGTTCCGGCATAACTCTACTCTTCTAGTCTAACTAGCTATTAATTTCCCTGACGCATATGGTACGCAGGTTTTCTCGCTCTTTCATATATAAAGGTATATGAAATAAGGAACAAACCGAATATCTAAATACTTGTAAGTCGTAATATTTTGTAAGTATATAATACGAGTATGCTAAGCATACTCGTATTTCTCATTACGTAAGTATTGCTTCTAGACTTGGGCGATATGAGTATACCGAGTACAATAAGTACGAGTGTTATAAAATATCGGTGCTAAAATGTTTGACGAGTATGGGCAGCGTTAATTCCGTTGTGAGAGGACTATATCACAAATCGCTACAGACTTCTTTTAAGTAATAGTTGAATTCAAATCGAACTGATGAATTGGCTGCAGCCAAATGATCCCTTTATGCGGCCGCTGATTGTAACGCCAGGGGTTATGAACTCACGGCCGCCGGATCATTCATTGGTTAATTCCATGGATAAGATAACCACTGGATGACGCATCAACACAAAATCTCTAGCCACGCGATGGCACAATTTGTGCCACCGCTCCGGGCGAAGAGTTTACGTGCCTTCAGTAAGAAAACGAACGTCACAGCGAAAGTTTCTCGTAATTTTAAATCAAAATTAAATAAACCATGCTTTCTTGTGCTATAAAATATTACCGAAACAGAAGAATTACATCACCACTTGAGAAAAATTGAATTACTTTTCACAAGTAAGTATACTGTTAACTATTATTTAAGCAACTATATCTTCGTATATTATAGTCAGATTGCCGGCAGCGATTCCGCCATATTGTTGAATTTTTCACCACTAGAGATGCGTCGCGCCGTTTTCGATAACTAAATCGATACTTTTGTTACTACTTAAAAATCCCAAAAATATAAATAAGGTATTTTTTATTGAATGTATTTGGCGTTAATTTTGTAGAAATTCATTATTCACAATTAAATGAAACTACGTGATGTAGTATTATTTCTACTTTCTTTAAGTACTTTACAAAGATATTTGCTAACAGTCCACCTGAAGATGTTGTAATACAACGATACCTAGGTCGTGGTAAAGAACTTAAAGTAGAAATAATACTACATCACGTACTTTCATTTAATTGTGAAGATATTTTTTAAAAAGTAAAATAAGTTCATTGATTTCTAAGCATAACATATTATATTTTACTTACACTTAATATACTTACACTTAAATATTATATTTTACTTACACTTATCATTTTAGATTTCCGAACTGCCCGCACTGAAAAGAAAAATGGATACAGGTGGCTGGGCAATGCAAGTCATTATTGTTTATATCTCTGAGTTTTGTATAATCGACAAGAATTGTTGTCCTTTTTATATATATATATATATATATATATATATATATATATATATATATATATATATATATATATATATAACATTATTTCGTGCAACAGTATATTAAGTTAATATAGTGATTATATTATAATAAAATTCTTTCTTTTTAAATAACGACGTTTTTAATTTGTTAAAACCGTTACTTTGACAAATCGAAAATACGTAAGTATCGAGCTATCTACATCTCTGTGATACTCAAAGGGACAAAGCACTGATTGGCTAACGGTGTCACGTGGTACGTTTACCCTAATGAGTAGTGGCTAGCTTGGTTTTCATACAACTGTGTTCTTATGCGTTATCCAGTGGTTAACTTATCCATGGTTAATGCGGTCGTCCGGAACAATTACAATTCATATCAAAACATCAACTTTCGTCGAAGTGACGACACAAAAATAAGGATTAAGAAAATGTAAAATTATGTCATTTCGGAATATCAACTTTATAAACGTAATAGGATAAGACCTTTAAATAATTTAAATAAAGTATTTAAATTTCAATGTAAAAAATTTTTTAATTCATTTCATACATGAAATGAGTTACACAATATGTAAATAGCTTCGTCGGTATTACAGTATGACGGTGTGTCCTCTTTGTACTTTATTAATGTTTAAGGTTATGTATGAAATCTATTAGCCGCACATCGCCCATACATATATTATTATCAAATTCAATAAAACTTATGAAAATCATAAATATCAATTACGCCTAATTTTAATGGAAATTGAATAAAAATTCTTTTCTCAGTTTTTCAGTGTTACTATTATAATTAACTATTTATAGTAATTCAATTTAACAGTCCGTTATTGCGCTGTGTACAAGTGTACTTAAAAAGCAATAAAATCACTAAGGATAGGAGATTGTTTTGTCTCCATTTTTTTTCTGTTGTAAATAATTTCATTTTGTATCACCAACTAGTACCTATAATTTTGTGTCAACTAACATGTCGCTGAGAATTTTAAATTTCAAACTGTTCTTTTGTTTGAATGTGATGTGTTCGGAAAACGTAGTCTTCTAGTGTCTGCTGTAGACATGTTATATTGTTTATTAAGAGATCTTTCACATGAAGCAAATCTAATCAAGTCAAAGTACAACGAAGACAATATTTCAGTGTATCACATTTATAAATAAACAAAATTTATTTTTATTTAAGATTTTATTTCGTTCTAAGATCCACACTAAGTACATTTTTTTCAAATGCATCTTAATATTATTTCAAATGTATCTTATATTCACTTTCGCACAATGAAATGTATTGTGTAAAATATATTCATAGAATTACATTTTTACAATTAGATAATAATAAAGTCGCGTGCGCCAATACAAAGCTACAAGTCAGTCGATCGGCGCTATTGATTAGGAAGAGAAACAGCCATGTTGCTGACGTATAGCGTCAACTCGCTCGATCGGCGCGATTGTGCGCAACGATCGAGACCGATATGTAGTATTAGTAAATATTTTTTATCTGCACGCTGCTTACAGCCCTACATTAAATTTGAAAAACACACACATACGGATAGGCGAGTACGTATGGAATAGTATAGGCAATTAAATCTGTTCGCTAGTGAGTGTCGGGGTGTGCCTATGATAAATGTAAAAAAACATAGGATGCGAACGAAACTGACGAGAACGAGATTAGGTTCATTTTATGCTTCTAAGAATACAAATATGTGTCCACACGTAAGTTTGTGCGACATTTTTTTAGTGTTTTCTCAATTTTTTAATTTTTATACCGAGTGATATTGTAGAATCTCTGCGAGCATTTTTTTAATTAAGCTAATTTAATTTATGTTCAGTCTTCAAATAAATTAAATAACTGTGATAAGAATTGATTATTGACAACAGGATTTGATATCTCGGAGTGTTAATTTACCCATAAACAATTTGCTTTGTTTAAAGATACAAGTTGAAGTTATTTGACTTTTCCCTTATAAGAAAATATTTTCCAGTGACAACAGTAAAACAAAAAAAACGTCCGAATTTGTGTCGAAACCATAGATTTGTTACCTATCTAGGGTAACAAGTCTAATAAAACACAGGTATATTTGGAAATGTGAAAAAAATTTGTATTTTTTTTCTCTCCATATGATTTAGTTGCCGATTCTTAATCGCTCCATAAAATGCCGTTACTAACCAAAAGGTTTAAGATATTTATTCGCCTTCGAGTTCGTTACACTTCTAGTAATAGTAAACTTTATAATTAGTAAATTAATTAATAAAGAAATTGTTTGGGACACCGAGGAGGAGTTTTCATTAGTAAACAACCCAGCGAGCTCTCTCCTGACTACATAGTCAACAATGACGTAGTCTGGTGAACGTCGAATCCTCCAATCCATTAACAGTCAAGTGCGGGGCTCCAACTACTGCCTATAGTTCCGCACACAATAGTCACACCCGACACTCCATACTAGCGAACAGATTTAATTGCGTACACTATCCATACGTACTCGCCTATCCATATACGTATGTGTATGTGCGTAAATTTAATGTAGGGCTGTCAGCAGCGTAAGGAATGTTCACTATTACTACATATCGGTCTCGATCGTTGCGGGCAATCGCGTCGATAGACGAGTTGACGCTATACGTCAGCAACATATCTGTTTCTCTTTCTAACCAAGAGCGTCGATCGAATGACTGTCTAGATAACACGCTGATGCGGCAACTTTGTACTGGGGCACTCTTTATTATTACCGAATTGTAAAAATGAAAATATGTAAATAAATATTTTATACTATACGTTTCATTGAGTGAAAGTGATTTGATAATAATAATAAGACAGAATTTGAAAAAGGTACTTAGCGTGGATCTTAAAAACGAGATAAAATTTTAAATAAAAATAATTTTTGTTCAGTTACAAATGTGATACACTGAAATATTGTCTTCGTTGTACTTGTGATTTGATTAAATTTGCTTCATGTGAAAGATCTCTTAATAAACAATATAACATGCCTACAGCCGATACTACAAGAATACGTTTTCCAAACACATTCGCGTTTAATGACTTTTAAGAACAGTTTGAAATTTAAAATGCTCAGTGACATGTTTGTAGACACAAAATTATAGGTACCTACTAACTAAATAAGGTAGTGATACAAAACAAAATTATTTACAACAAAGAAAGAAAATGGAGACAAAACAATCTCCTATCCTTAGTGATATTATTGCTTTTTAAGCACTTGTACACAGTGCAATAACAGACTGTTAAATTGAATTACTATAAATAGTTAATTATAATAGTAACACTGGATTACGCAACTTAAACTCAATCAAACATCGCACAATTGAACAAATCACACGCGCACGCAGCAAGCGGCAACCTAGGAACGCGTACACATGATCGTATACATTATCTGCGAGTGACGTTAACTTGGCGGGGGGAGGTGAGTGTCGCTTCTTTTCGTAGTAATAGTTAATATGGAGACCTATGTCATAGGTCTCCGCAAAAATGTTATATCATTATGATTATCTATCCTATGCGCGTATATCGACATGCACTTGGCAAGTTTAATTTTTTTTTAAATGCTTTCGTTTGCATTTTACATTCATGATATATTTGTTTCTATGCGCGCCATAGAAACAATTATATCATAAATGTGAACAAAGGAAGATGCCTAGAATTGTGAACAAATAATGATGAAAACAAATTTTAAAAAGTTCAAGTTCAATATATGAAGGAAAAACCAAGATAATCAATGATTTAAGAATTTTCAAAACATACGTACCATCCTATGCAGCGCAATTGTCGGTTCACTCCAAATGACTTCGTCATGTCTATGCGACGCGCAGGCTCGCGGTCCTGCAGTATAGAGACAGCCTCCCTTACAGTCAGTACCTGCGATGAGTTCGAATTAATGATTGCACATTTAATGATTAACAACTTATAATGATTAACATAGCTTTCTAGCCATTCTACAAAATTATATATTCAGCTGTTAATTGGCAAACACAAATTACCATAGCTGAAGTTTAATACATAACAAGATTCTGATGGAATATCTATTTAAAGAGAACGACAAATCAAAAGTGACTGACATATTTGGTATACTTATAAGGTATAGAAAAAACGTCAAATTACTACGCGAAAGAAAAAAAAAATCATGTGTGCAATTCACACGTAGTAGAAGTGAAACCTTCAAAAATTTTAAATTTTAATTTTTGAGTTTAATATCAATTTTTAATTTTGATAAAAACTAAAATAATTAGAAAAGTTTTTATAATTCCCCTTCCCCTTCCTCCCTTTATGATTACAAAATACAATTCGTTTCATCGACTTTCAAATCACAACGATGCTATACTGTCACTTTTTCGTTTCATCGAATACTATCGCTTTTTCGTTTCATTGATTTTCAAATCACAACGATACTAAAGAAGTTTTCACATCAAAAATATCCGAAACAACAGCCACATGACTAAATGCGATTACATTTTTTTTTCTTCGGATCGTCCAAACATTTCAAGAAACTGTAGCAAAATCGAGTATCTTTATTTTATGATTTATTAACAAACCGTTAATAACTAAAAGTAAAAAAAAATGAAAACACAAAAGAATAATCATAAAAAACCGAGTAATTTTATTATCGATGTGGAACGAAATAAAAAAAGATGTATAATTGCAAACAACATTTTAAAGAAAAACCGAGAAAAGCGTTATTAGAAACGATCACAAAGAATTCAACGTTACAGATATCTGTGCCAATTATTCTCTAGTCTCGATTTATTTTTTTATATCTGTACAACGTAGTATATAGGATTAAATCTGTGCTCTATAATACGGCGTCAACAAGAAATAATTCAATTTTATTTTTGCACTAACATATCACATGCTTTGTATTTATATTAATAAAAGAAGAAAATATAGAAAAATACGCAACTAGACTAGTAATTTGATAAAACCTAATATCTGAAAAACACGAGCACTTTTGAGATACATATGAGGTGTATTAGAGAAAAATGTATTGAAGTGAAGATTTACTAGTAAAATTAAATTATTATTTTTAAAAATATAATTTATTAATTAAAGGCGACGGTTTCCTTTTTGCGCATTTTCAGTATTCTAACGAATTTTTATAATTACGGAATATTGATAACAATATCGTAAGTGAGGCGATATGGAACGGCACAAACCATAGCGCAGTGTTTGAATTATTTATTATGGACGACAGTCGTCTGCTGTTATAAAATTTGATTACGAAAAGCGTCCTCGTACAAACTTTATAGAAAGTCATATTAGCGTATTTCGACTAAAGTTACATCTGATGATTTAGCCCGATGGAAGTAAAAGGAAAAATTTTAAAAATGCAAAACCATTTTGCGTTACATAAAGTTTCAATTGGGAAAAAATAACAAGTTTATAACTGCCACCAAATATCAATATTTATTACGCATATCTTGTAAATATTACGCGAGACCATAAAACCCATCACATAAATAAAAATTATCGGTTAAGACGTTAAAGTTTTATGTTATTCTGTGAATATAATTTTCTTCATGCTTAAATATTAAGAAAAATGTAAAGTTCGCTTATGAATTACCATTAATTTAAGAGTATAATACAATTTGTTATATATGCAGATTTATTAATATAAGATCCGACACGAATTACAAATATTAGGCGTAAATATTATAGAAACATGTAAAAAAAAAATTTACGCTAAAGAACCTTTATAAAACCTTGACATAATTTGAATGATGTTTGTTGCCGACATACCAATGAAATACGGACTTTTTCGGCAATGTCGCAAAACAAAGTGGAAGATGGTACAAAGATGGAAGAATAGAAATATTTCCCAAATTCATACAGATTGTGAAAATTGTGTTTTAGCACCAAAGATACAAGTACTCTAAGTTAGCTTCAAATATGCTACAACAAAAAATACACTATAAGATTTCAAGGTATATGACGTCCTGAAAGAGCGCAATAAACACCTATAATAAACACTAAAAATGTACTCTTACAATCCATACAAAGCTATACTCCATTCGGTTTGGAAAGATAATGTTTATAAACAATCAGATTTGACAGTTCAGGTATTGAAAAACATGTTTCTTAGATTCACGTTAATAATTTAATGTGGATTTATTTAATATGTGTGATTAAAAAATATATATTTTATTAGTGCGCATATTTACACTGCATACTTATATAGGTTATATTTATGAGAAATTAAGATAAAATGAAGAATTTTAAACAATTTATAAGTATTACTGTTACATAAAAAATATATATAATAAAATAATACATTATAAAACAATAAAGGTGGTTTACCTTCTACTGTGTACAATTCTTGACTGAAGAAAACAGATTAGATACCTATATTGTTAAATACTTATTAACTTTCTTCATATGAAGAGTGCGTATAAAATCAAAGGCACGTTACCAAATTTGACAATAAAACAAAATTTAAATTCTACAAAAATTACGAAAAGTTTCAAATGAAATGTCGCGAAACGCAAATGAACCGAAGTCAAGACACTGCGCAAGTGTAAACGGAAATAAATTCAGAGAGAAATATTTCCGGAAACTGAGGCACCAGAATTGCAAGACCTAAAAATTCAAAATAATTTTAGCAACAAGTAGCAGTTAAAAATTACGTCGTTAGTTAATTGTCGGAATATTATATAAATTTTTCAGTTGGGTATTGTTTTTTATTGAGTTAACATAACACGAACGCGAATATTTTTCTGATCCAATTGACAAAAAATTAATAATAGTCATTTCTATTCTCTTATTGTATCTTCGTCTTTCATTGTCTAAAAAATCAAGTCTTATATCTTCATATTAAGCTTAAAAAATATTTAAATTGCACTAAAACTACTAAATTTGTTATTTTTCCGAGATTATACAAGGGGCTCTTGGGGTGGAATACAGTTTAACAACTATAGGGCTACAGTATAACAAAATGAGGCACATTATAACCGTCTCTAACTATAACTGTCAGCAAAAACTAATATTTAACGAAATAAAATATGAAAAATAAAAACCCTTTAACCTCGACAATATCTCTATAACACGTTTTTGGAAATCAGAACAAAACTATCACAAGGGAAATAAAAAAAACATTACCTCCTTCCTTACCTCAGGTTAAATTTTTTCAATATCTTTTCCGAGAATGAGTAACAATCAGCCTATAGTTTAACCTTTCTTTTTCCATTTCAATGCGACAGTACCGAGATCCGGATCTAAAGAAAATAAAAAACATCAACTTTACTATTTTAGTGTAGATAGTTGGTTTCATATTCAACTTTCTCATTGTCTATCTATAATTTTCCAACATAACCTATCACTTGTTTCCTGATAATAACAAAATCATCTTTTTTGAGAATTTCCGTAAGAACAAAGGGATGTCGTCATCGGCATATGAACTAAGAGATGGGATTGATAGGTTGCTATCATCTGAATTTTCTTCATAATTTGCAAATAGAACTTTGGTAATCTATTCCATTTTCTGTGATTTCTTGTTCATTTTTATATTTTTGGGTTGTCCTTTTTTTTCTTTTTTTTCTACACTTTTCTTAGATGCTTCTTCAAATTTCCGTTTAATTGGTGTTTCGGTGGCGATACAACTTTTCTCCCTTTTTCTTCCTATCTTAGAAAATCTGGAACGGGTCTTTGGGTATTCTCTAGATTCAATTAGACTCGACAAAATGTCAATAGGTTCAAGATCCCTTTATCTGAAGCTTAAATCTTTATAGTTCGACGGATCTTTAAACATCTGTTGCGGCGACGATGTAGAAGCTTCCGGTGCCGTAAACTGGCTTTGGACCTGTTCGTTCTGCTGCAACAAGGAATCTTTAGGAGCTGTAGGATTTGATGTCTGTTCATTCGGCTGTAACAAGGAAGCGTCAGATTCTCTTGGACGGTTTGTGACTTCACTTGGTATGAAATCATCATCTGTGAAGTTGTTTTTATTAAAAGAAAATTTACCTGATTTCCTAACACTTGACTTTAAATTGATGGACGTCATCGCTTTTTAGAGCTTCTCAACTAGGAATTTTGCCGCATTGCATATTGTCAATGTCATTACTAGGTGACGCAAAAGCCAATAATCTATTACGGAGTTACAATAAACCTTCCAAACATCGATACATCAAGCGGTTGTAATTTGTGCCTGGAGTTTAGCGGAATGGTAATCATGGTGTTACACGGTTTTTGTTTAGCTATGTTCAAAGCATCTAGAGCCAAGTGACTGTCGTGGTTATCTAATGTGAAAAGTGATTGATTATAAAACTTTGAGCTTCCCATCTTTTTAAAAAATGCTTTACGACCTCAGGGAATAACTAACAGTTCATTCATGCCTATGGTGATGCTAAGCCCAATGTGCAAGTAGGTGTTCCTTTCAATATGTGTAATTCAAAATGTTTTCTTGGGAACACCATCGCAGATGGTAGGGTGTTACTTGTAGCAGGAGCAGCGTAGCACGTTGTTACAAGGATACTTCGTTGACCACATGTGACCTTATTAAGTGGTTTTGAATCTTTTGCTGCAAAACTCTCTTGGGCTTTCATACCATGTTCGTATCGGACTCATAAAAACAGTATAGTCTAGTGCTATCGCTAAAACTAGGAAACCTTCTCATTATTTTTTCCTCATTTATCAAAAAGCAGTAAGAATCTTTACTGCTTTTTGATAAATTATTTTTCACTAGTCGATTAACGTCCATTTAAGTTTGAGATTATTTTTATTTATTGCCTTTATTTTTGTCCCATGTTGATTAATCTCTCTGACATTAATAAGCTATTTATTTTTTTACGATTTTTAACAAAGTTACATGTCTATTGTGTGGAATTTAAAAAAAAGTAAATAATGAACCTGTTATTTGAAATTTATGTGTATAACTTATATATATGTTATACACTTATAAAATTTGTGGAAGTACAAATAATTTGGCTGCTTATATTAAAATTAAATATCAATATTCAAATACGCAGAAAGATAATCTCTTAAAAATAACAAATCAGTGTGAAAATACCAAAGAATGGCTTTTGCAATTAATTTAGTGGGGCCGGACAATAGAAATAGAGTGGCAGGGGAAATACGAAACAGAAAGTCCTTCTGATGTCGATATCAGATGAAAATGAATTAATAGTAAAAATAAATCTTTATAACTGGTACATGTGTCGATAATATTCCGAATTTTACTATGAATGACTTTACCCAATATAAAATTAATTATATCAAATATTCAATATATTTATTTTACATAAATTTTTGTGTAAGTACACACACAACACATAAGTACACAAGATTTGGGGTATTCCCAAAAAAAAGTGAATTCGTGTCTTGTAGACGAAAAACATATCCGGTGTTGCTAGTCGATAAAATGTAGTAAAAAAAAAAGATATTTTCAGTTATTTCTAATGGCGTTTTTAGGAGACATTAATCATTTAATGAGATTTTTTTTAAAACCGTGTGGTATTTTCGAACATTGTTTTAGTTTTATCTATGTTTCGTTTCAAATATTATTTTATTTTTTTTTCGAAATACAATCCTGTAATAACTCCTTCTAGTTATTTTATTTATTCATTGCATCTATAACATAATAATCATCCATTAGAAACATTTAAAATATATTAGAAATAGGCTTTAATTTATTCATTGCATTTATATACCGAATAAAGAACCATTCATTCGAAATATTTCTTTTAAATATATTAAAAACAATTAATTCTACGTTTTAGTGACTTTTTAGACAAACTAATGTAATCAAATAATATAATTAAAGGTAATATGGCCATGCTTTTTATAAAAAGCAGTTTTGGATGTTGATATAAAAAGATACATCAATATTTCGATTTCTTTATTGAACTTATGTTATTTAATCATCTGTGGAAACTGATATTTTATATAACTAAAATAAAATAATTATGAAATATAAATTAAATTTCCCAATTACCACTTCATCGAATATGTGAAGGCGGCGCTTAAATAAAGATAAGTTGTTAGTAGGGTGTGTCAACTGTTTCGCTTATTTTCTTATTTTTGAATTCAATATTCGTTTCAACTCATTGTTTACTGTCTCTCTAACAAAAGCCACAGTGGGCAGGGCACGATGAACGATCATCGTTTCTTATTAAGTGGAGTCATATGAATTTATCATTTTTAGGTAAAAATTCATGCAAACATGGGAATGCATATGGCTATGTCATCTTAACAAAGAATTGGCCATCTTATTCAATCGTATCGATTACACTAAAAATATATGAAATACTTTTTATTGGATCATTTTTAAAATATATGAAATACTTTTTATTGGATATATAAATATATGAAATACTTTTTATGAGATCTGCTTAAATTTTTTAGTTAAAAAATACTTAGAAGTCTTTATCAATCGCTGTCTTAGATATATTCTGCATATAAATGGGTTGAGAACATTTTTAAACGAAGACTCCAAGACAATGAAGTTCCAATTGAACATTAAATAGATAGCCGCAAATGGAACTGTATTGGTCAGAGGTTCAGATGGAACCCATCCATGACTCCAAACAGGTTTTGGATGAGAACAATCAAACGAAGAGAAAACATGGATGTCTAAAGCAAAACTATGGACTGTGAAAAGAGACTGAAACTGTGTAAGAGCCAAGTACACAAGTGGCTGACTTAAAACAACAAGAACCACCTCTTCTTGCTAATTGACCAATATATGAAATTGCGGAAAGTTCCAATAGGTTTTAGTAAAATCAAACAAAGTGTTTATAAATTGTAAAAATAAAATAATTGTACTCAAATTTATTAACTTATGTTTTTATATGATGGTTTGGATTTAAGAAGATTGTGAAAAACCAAAAATAAGACTTAATATTCAATAATCAAAAGGACGAAGACGTATACGCAATTTTGAAATTGGGAAATCTTCTGAATTCATAAAAAAGAATGACGCATTTGCCAAAAACACATGGGAATAAGACATAATTTGTTGTTGGGTATTGACAATTCTAAGACAAATGAACTGAACACAAAGAACAGTGGTATAATGGGGTCGACAAAGTAACAAACAGAAAAAATATTGTTTACAAACAGACCTCCTTCGAGGAGCGTATGTAACAGATAGAAGAAAAAATAATTAAAGTGTACTGGGAAGTCTCGAGTAAAATCATTTTAAATACGTGAAACATTTGAAATCTGTAAACGAATTAAGAGCATTATGTTTTAGGAGTGAAATTCAGAAAATGTAGACCTCAAAGTAGTCAAGGTTTCGTTCAAATGCACTTCAATACCATATTAGCAGCAATGATAATAATGTTCGAAATTCCATAGAGAAACTGATCGTATCTTACCCAACACTGCGGTAACAGAATTTAAAAAAAAATTTAAAATGCGAGTGGAAGAATAGAGGTTACAGAAGCTATAATTAAGTTACATAATAAAAATAAACAAGTTTTTTAGGCACAAAGGGGGTAGACCAAAATGTCTCGTCTGACAGGATACAAATCAAATGAGTGCGCATGTTTTTCACTTCAGCACTCTAAAGCGGTAAAAAATTACCAATTTCAACACGGAAACTCACCATCTTTTTATTCATTTTAAAACTGATTCAAATAGCATCCATGACTGCTATGAATAATAATAAATATAAAATAGAATTACAAGCTAGTCTACCAGCAGTAGCGTGCGCGTAAAAAATTTAATTCAGCAGTGATTCTCTGTGTTGTGTTCATTTGAAAAAACTATTGAGAGAGTCTAATTACATCAGTCGTGGCTTCATATTCTATAAATTATTAGTTAACGAGTATGAAATAAAGGTATAAATGATACTTTGATTTTATCGAAATTGGATTACACAAGCTTGAAATAGTATATACCTTTATTTACCTTGGATCATAAATTACTTTTAATAATAACTTATTTCGATCTGAAATAAGAAAACTACTATAGATGCTCCTACATTCATAAGAATTTCTAACATTACAAAATTTTTTTCAGAAAAATAAAGACTTTAATATACAGAACACTTATTAAACTCGTTTTTTAGCATTTCAAGGGGCCGATGCCCCATGAAAATTAAATTATAATTTTTGTTGAAATAAAGGTTATGTTAGGTAAGAAGTACAGACTTCAACTAAACGAGGTATTAATTTCAAATGCCTGTTTTTGTATAATAATTTTTAGATACAAATGGCATTAACTCGTAACAATCAGCTCATTGGACAATCGTTACCGTGTAATATTTTTTATGTTGAAATAATGAAAAATGTAACTGTACAACAATAGGGAGAAGCTGAACGACAGTGAGACCACCCCTCATTTTCTTTGTGAAATTATAGCGTTGTCACTACTACATACAAGTGTATTGTTTCATCATGAAGCCACATTGTTGCTCTATTATTTATCTGCGCACTGGTGGGGATAGTGTTTTTTCATTTAGAGATTTTGTTATTTTGAAATGAGAAAAAATTTTATTATTTTGAATATCTAAAAAGGGCAAACACCTGTCAGTGATATGTCGGTCTCTAACTTTCGTTACAGGTACGACTTGAGGGTTGATCATGTTGCAACTATTTAATAGTTCTTTCCGTTTCTTCCTTCCTCATTTTTAATATTGTCAATAGTAAAAATGAAAACATGCTATTTTCGCAGTAACATCAAAATGATGTATGTGATGGAGTCATTTCAGTGTTTACTCGTCTATTCCTCAGTCACAGGCGGTTTTCTCAGAAAGTATTATATGTAAAAATATGAAATTAATAAATTTTGAGTTAGATTATGGTGGCTAAATTATAAACGTGAAGTATAAAAATTTCAATTACGATAATCTTGGATCACGTAGCAAATATTTAATAGTTCTTTCAGTTCCTTCTTCATTTTTAATATTGTCAATAGTAAAAATGAAAACATGCTATTTTTGCAGTAAAATCAATGATGTATGTGATGGAATCACTTCAGTGTCTGTCCGTCTATGCCTCGGTCACAGGCGGTTTTCTCAGAAAGTATCATATGTAAAAATAATAAAATTTCTTACAAATTCACGCAGGATGTCAAAGGAAAGTTTATTGAAGCACGAATTCAACATTACATATGGTGTACATTTTTGAGAATTTCTTTAAACATTTATTGGGAAAAAACGCTTAAAAGTGACTGTCCTCCACCCTTGTGTTGCCAAATGATCATTCAGAAGTCTAACATTGAGAATTGGGCATAGACTGAAGTAAAATTAGCAGGATTGAATAATGTCTTAAAATTTTACCATCATGTATTGAGAGTTGTTGCAATAGTTTTGTTGAGTCAGGGATAAATTCTGTCCATCTCAACTAGAGAGTAACGTGAGCGAAGACAATAGGTGACATTGAAATAAATGATAGGATTCCTTATGGAAACTGAGAATTCACCTTAACATCCAAAAAATTAATTGTTGCTTTTAATGTCAGTTGGCAAATTATACTAAAAAAAAAAGACTAGATTCATTGAAATTATCGATGTTAAGCAGAATAGATGTAACTTAATTTTTATTAATACATAAAATTAGAAGTACCTTTTAATAACACGTCATCCACTCAGGAGAATTCATAGACAGCAGTAGTATGTCATAATGAATGGCTACAAAATGTCAAACACATGGGTGATTTCACTTCGTCAACGTATTAATAGGGAATATGCATATAATTAAAATTTGGTTCAAATATTTTTTTGGGTTATTTAATTGTCGAAACAACACTATTGGTTAGAATGAAACGTGACATCAGACGATATTTAAACAATTTCGAATTGTTGGCATAGTTTTTTCTTAACGTAAAAAACAAAAAAAAAAACAAGTCATAATTAACTTTTATGAACTAGTGTTTATGTACACAATTATCCACTGCTTGTGTGACTGATATTCAATATTCACTCATGATTGACTAAAATCATATTAGCTATCCAAATAAAACATACTTACATTAAAGTGAACTTCACATCATCATGTAAACAACATATTGAAGATACTTCACCTTTTCTTATAACCTTACAGCATTGTTTTCGTATTTTTGCATTTCTTGGGATATTAAAAAACACCTCATCATATTCCTTCTAATAGTATTTTTACACCTAGTCACAATACAATATTTATGAAGTGGCTTTTTAGCTTCTTCCACGGTTTAAACGGCTATTATACTGAAAATATGTTTAAAGAAACGGGAACTCCTACGCTAAACAAACACTGGGAATAATTTAAGACGTCATTCAAGGCTTGTGAAAATTGCGACATTTAAACAGCTTAAATATATTGACTGTTTAAATATTTTTTTTTAAATTTAATTAAGACATTTCCAACAGTATTTATATTATTTACTATGCTATAATGATATAAATAATGAATTAAAAGTATAAAAAATTGACATGCATTTTCCCTATTAAGATGCAATGATAATATAACATACTATGAATGGTACTGCCTTGATAAATTTTAAGTTGATATAAAAATATTACACACAAATGAACCAAATCGCACAGGAGAAATTAATATGGAAAAGAATTAATGTATAAGTCAAAATGAACAATTGGGCATTCAAAATTACAATAACTGCAGATACTTTTTGATACTTTACACCATCAGATTTAATTGCAAAATATTATCCAAATTCAGTGACAAGGGTTTTTTGAAATTCCGTATAATAAAAAAATTACGATCATTCGAAAAATTAAAAAGAATCACTTGTCAGATTGACCATTAATTATGCGTTTCGACTTTGCACTTGAATAATTCCAGAAAAGCTTAAAATTTCAAAAATGGTTTTTACTATTCTCTTTATGACTTTGAAGAGAGTTACATACCTGCGACTTTGTTGCATTCAACTTTGGACCTGAATACGTACACATTTATTATAACCACATATACTTTAATATGTTATTAAGATATAAGGGGTAAGTATGGTTTATTACTGCCAAATTTCAAGTTCCTACATGAAATATTTTATGAGCAAAACAGCAATGGCCTCGTAAAATTTCGGTCCTTCCTTTTGAGGTGTGGCAGCCTAAAGAGCAACTGCACTCCAAACTCACGTAATCATGCGAGCAGATGTAATATAAGAGTATACGACTTAGAACTGATTGATTCCTACCGAGATATTAATAAATGGAGTATGTTGAAAAATACATATTATCTATTTATCCAAATAATTAATACAAATTAGCAACCAACAAAAATTCATTTAAATATAATAATGCGGTAATAGGTTAAATACTATACTCCATTCAATTTGAAAAGAGAATGTTTATAAACAATCAGATTTGACAGTTCAGGTATTGTAAACCTTTTTCTTACATACACGTTAGTCATTTAATGTGGATTTATTTAGTATTTGTGACTGAAAATATATTTATTTATTAGTGTGCCTATTTATACTGTATACATACGTACGTAACTTATATTATACAGGTTATATTTTATATTCAAGAGAAATTAAGATACGTAAAATGACGTGTTTTGAACAATTTATACGTGTTACTGTTACATAAAAAAAATATATAATAAAATAATACCAAAAATTTCCCAAGAAATAGTAGTTTAATTAAATGTTACGTTATACAGAAAATTATTACAATGTAATAATATAACTTAATTTTTGAGTAACCATTATATTATTTTTTAAAAACGAACTAATGTATAAAATACATGAAATACAATAATATTTCACAGAAAAAATACATTGAATACATTTACATTACAATGAATCTGGGCTTCACACCGATATCCAAAAATGGTAGAATGCTAGTGCCGGCGAGACCAGACCTTTTGCCGATGTCTGAGAAATACTATAGCCTTTTGTCGATCACTGAAAAATACTATTACAGAACATATCATATCTATTAGATAAAATATTCGCAGAACATTTTCATCATAAATCTATCTTGGGTCTTATTAAATGACATTGATACAAGTAGAAATCTTTTGACATTGTTTAATTTAAAAGTAGTGTTTTCTTTCGCCACATATTTCTTTTGTGCCCAGATTATTTTGATTCTGTTTATCTTACAGTGGTACGATGGCATTCTTAGTATTTTACAGTGATATGTATTATTGAACAGCTGTATAGGTAGCCATTTTAATTACACAAAAATATTACATGTTTAACACAACGAATTTAACATTATAAAACACATTATAATATAATAAACTTAATACAACACAAAACATTTTTACGAAACGCCAAAATTTAGAGAGAAATATTGGAAAATGACAAGTCAGTTGCCTCGAGGTTTTTAATCGTCATTACGTTGACAAGTGTGACAAGCAAGCGTTGTATATACGTGGTATAAATAAGATGCTATACGTAGGCATCAGCAAATAAAAAAAATATAATTGATCTCCTGAATCTGTACGCCTTTGGACAAGAAGTGTGTCCCTTGTCAACATATAAATAAAGAATGTCGCAAATAATTATACTAGCTGTGCGGTCAGATTAATTCAGATTTGTTAGTCCTACGTAAATTTATATATGGCCACTTCAATACAATTGTTAAGTTTCGTGTTTCTGCAACAGGCGGACAGATAGATAATCATACAGACCCGCACTGGTTGTCCTCAAAACAAAAACTAATAATTCAGTTTTACCAGACATATATATTTGAACGGAGAATAAAAGTATATTGCCCCGCAAAATTCATAAGCACAGATCGGCATTTTTATCTGATCAACTGATGATTTCATAAAAGTTGAACGAAAGTACGGTTTTAAAATAATATTAATAACTAAGTCTCAAGATGTATTGACCCTAAAAATGGGTATTACATTTCTTCTCTTTCTAATATCTATTCAAATATTTTTCAGATTATTTAAGTAGTATAAAAATTAATATAGATATGTCAATTTGAAATAAATATTTAATTAATACAAAACATCATACTATCCTTAATACAAAACATCATACAAAAGATACACGCACTTATGCACTTATACACCTGTAAATCGAGCAATATTATCAGAATACTATAACATTTGAAGTGCAGTTGAACACTCAATACATGTTTATAGTGAGCTACTACTTGGAATTCTATACATGTAAAAATAAGGAATTTAATAATTCATTGTAAACAAGAACACCATTAGCAGCAAAGCACAGAACTAGAAAGCAATGGCGAAAAACAAAATTTGCCGCTAATAAGTCATGTCTAAATTATCTTACTGCAAAACTCAAGCAACAACTATGCGATACCAGAAAAGAAAGTACTCAAATACACTTGAGAAATCTGGATGCAAGCAGTTGAATACTCACTCTGGAAAGCAACAAAGAAGCTGAAAGTTTGTCACATCAACCACCAATATAACAATAGGATAATGCATCGTCAATAGGTTAGTTGACAATTTTTCAGAAAGTAATATTTTGCTTCGTAGTCTTGAAATACCCAAAATATAAATATTCATTCATCAACATTCTTATAAACCAATTTTAATTTTCTGCTAAAATGTTCTGAACTATTATGGCCTCTTGTATGAAGTCACCTCTTGCCAAAAAACCAGCTGTGAAGTCGAATGTGATAGTAAGTGTTTATAAAACAAAATTTATAATGATTTCAAAGTTTCACAAGTACTGTGCTCTGCCATAATGTGATAGTACATCAATCGAAACATTAAATAAATTATTTATTTAAATGCCACATTAGCCAGAAATATGGAAAAAGTGATCGCAAGTTGCAGGAAGGATCCTAACTACTTGTCTTGACTACTTTGATGCAAGTTATTATATATTTCCATAGTGTCAAAGTTAATTTGATACATTCAAGTTTCAACATTTGGTTTTTTTGGATAACTAATCGTAATACTTAATCTTACCACAAAGTTTAATTTTGCCTTATTGTTTTCTTTTTTCACAGTAATGTGTACAAATATTTATTACCGTTGTCAAATGATATGGAGTATCATATTATGAGGTATGCGTCAGAAATACTTTCGACACCAAAATTTGGTTTTAGCTTTTTTTTGACACACCTGAAAACATATCTAATCAATAAACACACAAAACTAACACTTGTTTTTTGTTAAACAATAACTTTAAATAAGTTGAGCTTAGTTTAGTTAAGAGCATATTTACACGGAAGTTTCCATATTGTGAAATCTTGCTGAACAGCTTGCAAAATATTGTTATTTGCCTTTTTAAAATATTCTTCCAACACAAAGAATTCTGGGTATCTTTTTATTATCTCACAAAAACCTCAAAAACACTACAGATATTTCTTAAAATGAAACTTGATTTTTGTTTATATTTAAACTTTCATCACTATGCAGAATAAAAAGATATTAGGATTTTATTTAGTGCCAACTACCCTATTATGAGCTGCCAAATTGGTTTGTTTACAAAGATTCTATTTTGATAGAATATAAATTGTAAAGAAACTGATTTTACATTCAGATATTGTGAACCTTTTTCTTTTTAACATGAATTTATTTGGTATTTGAGATTAAAGAATATAATTTTTTTATTAGTGTGCACATTTACACCGTATACACACGTATCTTAGATTATATAGATGATATTTTACATTTAAGAGTAATTAAAATGAGTAAGATAAAGCGTTTTGAATAATTTATAAATACAAATTAATTTTTCTTTTTCAAAGTAGCTAACAAACTTTACACATTTTTCTATCTTTCAATTAGCTTATGTATACGTTCATAAGAAAATTTTTTTATCTTTGACCAAAAAGTAAGCTGAAACTGTGACCGAAGCCCACCTCATGCAGAGCAGCAAATGCAACAGGATTCTTGTGACCAGGCGTGTTGTTGTGCATAAGGAGGACACGTTTGGTTCATTTTCCTCTTCTTTTTTCTTGTGGATGAATCTTGATGGATTCTTTTAACTGAAGGATCAAAGCATAGTATTTTCTGGTCATGGAGACACCTTTATCTTTACAATCTGTCAACAGCATCCCTTCCGAGTTGCAAAAGACTATCGCCCCGATTTTTCCAACCAAATGTGTTACCTAAAACTTTTGGGTTGTGGTGTACCTTTTTTGGGCCACAGCGACTCTTGATTGGCCTTAGGCTCACAATGATGAACCCAAGTTTCGTCCCTAGTAACAATTCAATTCAATAGTTCTTCCTTGTCACTAGAGGTCCAAAAACGCGTCAGAACACTATGCGATGTTGTTTTTGAGGCAGAGTAAGCATTCTCGGTACCCACCTTACGCTAACCTTACTTATTCCAAGATTTAAACATAGTGTTTTCTTTCGCCACATACCCTTCCATTTGTGCTCAGATCATCTTAATTGTGTTTACTTCACAGTGATATGACGGCAATCTCAGTTTACGTATTCTCGAACTGATGTATACTGTACTTAGAACAACATTCACTATTTTAATTACACTATTAAACAAACTTAAAAATAATACACATATAACACAACAAATTTAACATTATATAATAATATAATAAACTTAATACAATGCAAAATAATTTTATGAAACGCCAAACATTCAGAGAACACTATTTGAATATAACAAATGTCGAGAGTATATCAATTATACATCGATAGACAGGTAAGCTTTGCATCTCGCAGATTAATCGCCATAATATTGGTAAATGTCAGTGCATGATTTCGTTCAGCCAAACGCGCTAAGTTGGTATATAAGAGCATACAGTGGACGAAAAAATGTAATTGATCTCCTGAATTGATATACATATTAACGTAATTAGTATAACAACCATGTAAACGTATAAATAATGAGAGGCGCAAACAATTTTACTATTTGTGCGCTCGAATTAATAGGCCTACGCACATTTATATATGGCCTCGTCAATACGTACTCGCGTTGGTTGTCCTAACACATAGTTTTACCATACTTAAATGACAGAATGGAGAATAAAAGTTAAAAGCATTGTAATAATGCTTTGACCAGTAGTGCAAACCTATACATTATGTTTTCTTTTGACATTTGGGTAGTTTGTTTTCATGTTCCGCCATATTCACTGTAAATTGCTGATCTACAGTTTTGTGAGATCCTTTAGGCCGCGTCTTTAAAGACTCAAGTCATGCCCATGCCTGCTGGTTTTGGTTCGCGCTAGGTATTTAATTTCCCTAGTACCACCCATATCTGGGAGGCATTCCCCTATCCACCACCCGGGGACGCGTTCGATGGGAGAGCCAGCAACTCCACACGAAATTATGTGTCTTTTAATGCATCTTCTTGCAATACCATTAAAACGCATTACACATTTAGCATCTATAATATATACAAATACCGTTACGGCTGCATTTTGGCTCCCAGCTACCTCCTAGTATTTGGGGTATCTGCGTACATTTCCTCTCATAAAAGAAATTCGACTCACGAGTATATTGTTGTGAGACTTAACGTGACAGGTTGCCAAATTTAACGATATTTATTTAACAATTCATTTAATGTAGATCTCACAATTTCATTATCTATATGCCAAGTATAAAATAAGCATATTTGTATATAATGCAATAAAATCTAGAAATATAATAGCGTAAACTCACACTACATTGTAGCTATCTCACTTTAACACTTCATAAAATTAATGAATAGCATATATGAAACTTTAACATCAAAATTTCCGAGTATATTCACAAAATGTTTGAAACGTCTGACTGCATCTGACTTTTCCATAATAAAAATGGGGGCGTCGTCCATTTTTATCCAGTCAATTTCACAAATGGTATCAGTAAAATAATATTGTATTACTGGTATTTATAATATTATTTATGGTGAAAATTTCTTAAGTTAATGTTTTGATTATGTACATAGTTTAATTACATTGTGGGTATAATATAATGAGCTTTGTGAATAGTCGTGAAGTAATTGGTTATAAATTTATGCCAACTATACTTCAATTGTCAAATTTGTTTGTTTACAAAGATTCTTTGTTGAAATGGGATGGGGTTCTTTTGTGCTGTGAGTTCTTGCATCTTTACAAACTGCCCACCTGAAGATGTTGTCATACAACGAAACCTAGGTTATGGTAAAAAATTTAAATAAATTAGAAATACTATGATAATACTGTGATAATACTATATCACGTAGTTTCATTTAGTTGTGAAAAATTAAATCATATAAAATGAATTTCTAGAAAATTAACACCAAATATATTCAACATGGAATGGAGTATTATGACTATGACAAAGCTCAGGCCTACGGTTAGTATTAAAAAATTTTTTTTGTCGTGATAATGATATGGATTCTCCTAAAATCCAGGAGGTACTGAAGATTTTAAAAGAGACCCAACCATTAGACATTTCAATCAAAAAGATTAAAATTAATGAAGTCAAACTGGCTATAAATAAACTTAACTTGAACAAGGCTTCAGTGTGTAACCTGATCACATCTAAATTGTAATGGAAGTTACCAAAGAAAGCTTATTACATTATTAGCGCAATTGTATAAAGCAAATTTTGGCAAGGTTCAGTACTAATATAATGGAAAGTGGCATAGATGGTAATGATCCTAAACCCTGAGAAAAGCTCAGAAGATATTAACATTCAATCCTACTGTTCAGTAAGTCTACCTTGAATATCCTCAAAAATAATGGAAACCTTACTTATAACCAGACAAATATATTAATAAACAAGACAAACATATTAATAAACAAAGAAAACTTCACGCCAGGACTTCAACTTGGATTCTAAACATGGATTACACATTTTATGAATTATAATATGGATTTTTTCAATATTTCAGTTTTAAAAATGTGATATTATTATTGTTATTATTGTATATTTACACTGTAGAAATAATATTTAAATTATTTCAATTAAAACGATTGGTGTATATAATTACGCTGTACAATATAATGTCAAAATTCATATAAATAATTTTAAATATTGACATTAAAGTTTTTTCTATGATTTTTTAAAAATATTTATCTAACATCAAAGTAGTCATTGAAAACATACAATCAAAATAGAGCAAAAGCTTAACTATACAAAACATGCAATACTAACACTTATTTTAAAAAAAAGGGGACAATGTTTTTTTTTCACTATCCTTACGCCAAGTACCCTGTATATTTATAAGTAAATGTTATATAAAACCAATATTCTGTTTCATTAAAATTTTTCTGACTTGCTAAGTGTCACTCCAGACAGACAGTATAATGTCGTCTATGTGAAATAGAAACTGATTTGTGGTTTATATTTCACTTGAACGCATTATTAAGTAAATTATATGTCATCAATACCATATATGGATGTAGACTTCGTACAAGTCAGAATATCGAATATTTTTCCAAAATGTTTTTTACCTCTGAGTTTTGCGTGAATGGGTTCATCTAGGGTTCTCCCACTTTCATTCTCCCAATTTTACATTTCATATTAGCAAAATATCCACATCATATTATTATTTATATCCTTAGCATGAGGGCTTATCAAGGTAATATTGTGCACGGTTTAATAATATCTCGGGTGAAATACAATGAATTTCGTAAATAGTAATAGATTGCTTCAATACGTATTTGCGTCAAATTGGTTTGTTTATAAACATTCTCTTTTATAAGTAAGGCCAAATTACCAAGGAAATATTTCAATAAAAATTTCAAATATTGAACAAAATACATTGTAATCAGTTTGTTAGAAGCTTATAAAGACCATAAACTGTGGACAGAAGAGCGATTATTATTATTTTTCTTTTATTTGATTAGGTAGTACTATTTGAATAAAAGGATAATGGGGATTTGGTTTGTTACGAGAAGAAATGTTAGATATAATCACTGAATTCGTAACACATAATAAAGCGGAAACCCCATTTATAGACAGCATCCCAGGCTTAGACTGCAGTAACGTGCAGGGCTTTTTGAGAAGGGCAAGCTGTGGAAGAACAGACACACTATGACTTTAATTGTGACCATGAAAAGTTAATTTCTGCTTACCTAAAAATACAACAGTATGTATTAACCTTTTTGAAATTATTTATATTCCTATGTCATTATAGGAATATAAATAATTTCAATTAGTAGTTGGTGTAATTAATTAAACCATGTTCAAGAACTATTTGTGGGACTAGAAAACAACTTTGACAGTATTAATAACTGCAAGTTTCAATGTGAAAAATCTGTCACCTTTGGTAGTAATCAAAGGGAAAAACGTGTGGGACCGGAGGGTAGCCCTAACCAAAAGCCTCGACTTAGAGCTATGTTAAATAGAGAACGCCAAGGAATGGACAGAGTTATCTCTATAACTCCATGGAAAATATCCTGATTCCATCTTTAAAGTGAAGAACGCACGATGCTTACTACTTATGACGGAGTTTACGCATGTAAACGCTAATGTTGTAGAATTTACCATACAACACGGAATGATACTCAAACTGCCTGAAATGTAGCAAGATACAAATTTGATTTTCTGACTTGATTTTTTGAAGTATACAACCAGAACATCTTTTGCAGTAAACCAGATAAATTTACCAGAAAGACTATAATTTGGGAAGGGAAAACTTCAAAAACATGCATAATTTCAAATATAAATACCAACATAAAAAGACAGCAACTCCACAAAAAAGAAGTGAGTAGCTAAAGGCACCGAAGTACTTATTCACACCTCCTAGAAAACTAGAATACTGTGAAGAAGTAACTAAAAACAAGAAGTCATGGGAAAAGTAACCAAAGAAGGGAGTTCAATGAGGAAGCTGATGGAATTCAGAAAGATTTAAAACCAGGACAATCAGGTATGAATAAGGCCAAGAAATAACAGGGCAAAGTTAAAATGACCACAACTAGACTCAGATGACTAAGTTGTAATTCAGACATAATGAGTATATACAGAAACACCGATGTTGATCATAAGGGAATAGATACAGAATATTATTAACATGGTAAAGAAGATAAGATGAATGTTATTTAACATAAAGTAAGCGGAATTGCAGCCAATGTTTTTGATATATTGAATGACAAAAATTCAAACACTCCAATTGAAAATAAAGATAATGAAAAAAAGAGCAAAGAAAAACAAAATGTATTTTTGAGGGAAGACTGTGATAAAGAAGAGGATAATATGAACATTACTGTTGCTAATGATGGCGTTGATGTTTCAAAAAATTAATCAAAAATTAATGTACAGACTTAGCACGACGTATCCAAGTAAAAAGATTATGGTGACGTAAACAAACTATTAGTAGCAAAAAAATACATAAAATCACAATAGGAAAAAATATCAAATAAATTACTATATGAATACAACACCAGTTAGTGTATGTATGCATGTTATCTTAGCGAAAGTTCCAAATTCTGAAGGCAGGTTAAAAACATTATTTAAAATGTTGATAATATTGTTTAATTTTATGATAAATTATCAGCAATTTAGTTCATTAAACATGTTAGATAGAGGTATTTTTATCAAATAAAGACATTTCAAAGTAAACTCAAAGACCTACAAGTCACTGTAAGTCTGAAAATGCTTTTTTATATTTATAATTTTGATATTATTATTATGGCAGTTAAATTTGTTTAACAAAATGCATTATATTACTTCATAAAATTAAACAAGACAAAAAGCAAGTAACTATTGTCAGTACCCACGAGATTTGCTTTCAATTTGTTACCTATCAAATAAGTTACCCATGAAAGGGGAAAAGTTTTAAGTACTAATGACTCTAAGTGGGGCAATTCTGAAATATAAATTATGTAAAAATATTTTTAGGACACCCAAAGTTTTTATATTTTTGTTTTTTATAGAGGTAAGTAGGATTGAAAAAGGGATATCATTCATTCGAATTTATCACAATATACTTAGGATTGCACCTAAATTTAAATAAAGCAGGATTTTAAACTCGTGTATCGTGTAAAACGAGTGAAATTTCAGGAAGAACTGGGCACAAAAGATCTCTAAATACCTGAAAAAGTGACAAACTTTTCAGTAAATATTGACAATTTTAACCAAATAATAAATAATTTGTTAACTTATTGAAACATCATCCGAAATTGCCACCAATGCATCCTTTACAAGACTGCAAATAAATTAAATACTAGCTTCCAACAAAAACTGTATTTTAATGCAACATTACTAGACATCTCACAGACTTTCAATCAAGTATGGAATGATGGACTACTGTTAATCTTATTAAAAAACACTACCTGTCATTTAGTATCACAGGTGTAATACTGGAAATCATCATTGGAAACTACAAATTAACCTTGACAATATTACTGACTGATTAAAATGAAGACCAATGAAACGTAATCCGTCCAAGTTACCTGTGCCACGAGACAAGACATGTGTCCTCCTGTTGAACTAAATGGAGTCACAGTTTCAATGGCCGATGAAGACAAGTATTTGGAAACGTATCTAGATTGGAGCCTAACAAAGAATATGAATATATTTACTAGGAGTCTAGCACTGGTCCAACAATTTCACAAATTATAACTGTAAACAGAAAATCTTAGTTATCAATGAAACTGATGTGAGAATTCGTGGAATACAACTCTGGTATACAGTCGCTAATTCGAACAGAAATTCTTCAAAGGTTTTACTCAAAGACATTATGCATTATTGCCGATGCCACTCTTGGTATATTAGCAATAAGAGACTTTATCCTGAACCAGGAATAGCCAGAATGAAAGAAGAAATAAAACTCCAAATTGTCAAATATAAAACAAGGCTTCCTGATCACTGTAACAAACTCGGTTCCCATTACCTTATGGATGCTAATTGTACATTCAGCAAGTTAAAAAGAATGGCCCCACAAGAATTACTGTATCACTAGACAACATTACGAATACGAATGTGCCACTGGATCCACCTTGCAAGTCTTATCCTACACTTTCTTGATCTATTGCTATATGTCTTTGAGATAGCAGAATAATTTCGAAGTAAATCTTTCGCTAGCATAAAAATTCATTTCTTAAAAATATTTCGCTTTGATTTCTCTTAATTTTTTTTACTGTTGCATATTAAGTTCTTTGCGCATTAGAACTGAACTACAGCTCCTGTATAGTGTTATTATTAATTTAGGCCTGTAGCAATATGCATCTGAAAATAGGAAATTCAAAGTTTCACTAAACAGTTTCTTAGTAAAAAAATTTACATCCCACTCAGAGAGCTCACAGGGTAAACATCTTTCAGCTCATCTTTAGATATATTACGAGGAGAAGTTCGAGAGACCTTTAAGTGTTACTAATGACTTACTTAGCACATCACTAATTAGCGGTTATCCTAAGAAATATAAATATCAAGTTTCATGTCATTAGCATCATTACGCTATTAGTAATGGAACCATAAACGTCACCATGTCTGAGTCATCCGCAGTTTGCACAGAGCTGTCATAAAATTCCTTACAAAAAAAACAAAATGCCGATGGAAATATTTGAAGAGATGTCAGCAGTTTATGGGAAGTCTGCACCTTCATTTGCGACTGTAAAACGTTGGAGCCGAGAGTTCAAATACGGCAGGGAGTCGCTCGAAGATGATCCCAGGTCGGGACGCCCAAACGCCGCCATTACCAAAGAAAACATTGAAAAAACTTGTTCTCGAAGATCGGCGAATCAAGTTGTGGCAGATAGCTAAAGCAATGGGCATTAAACAAGGAAAGAATCGGCGACATTTTGCATAATCATTTACACATGAAAAAGGGGGCGTTCAAGTATTACGTAACGCAAAAAAAAAAGGCCAACGCAATTTGGAAAACGGCTAAAGAAAAACTAAAAAATAAAGAAAAGTTCATAGAAGATATAAATTGTTATACGAGAGTTGAAGGTGAAGGCCACGAAGAAGAAAGCAACAATGCTTAGTTATTTTACACAGGTAAGTTTACTGCTAAAATGTAATAATGACATAAGTATTATATGCACCGTGTTCGGGAGGATATACATTGACTTCAGCATGTTGTTAAGACCACTGAAATGATCATTTTTTATTATGGACAATTTTATGAATTTTATTTTTTTTAATTTTTCAATTTTCAAACAAACTAAATACTAGGATATAATTTATGTTATGTGTATTATTCTTTACTTTATTTGGCATGCATTTGTTTCGGTAAGGAAGAAGCTGTTGGATAAAGCGGGCCGACACACATATCCATAAAGAGCAGGAAACACACATCCTCCACAGCGAACACCCATGCTTATGATTTCGAATCACTTTTATCAATACCGTCATTCAAACCCTTAATGATGACAGAATCGGACACCGTGAAGCCAATGATCATCATCTTTGTAGATGGTGGGCCGGACAAAAACCCCCGTTATCGCAAAGTCAAGAACTTTGCGATTGAACACTTTAAAAAATACAACCTGGACGTCCTGTTTATAGTGACTAATGCTCCTGGGTGGAGCACATATAACCGAGTTGTGTGTCGGATGGCTCCCCTCAGCAAACGACTGGCAGGCGTCATTCTGCCTCATGAACATTTTGGTTCTCATCTTGACGACAAAGGAATGACTACGGATGATGACTTGGAAAAACGCAATTTTCAGCACGCTGGGGAAACACTTGCAGATATGTGGAGAGAAATGAAAATTGATAATTACGACGTTTCGGCGGAGTAAAGATACCCCGAAGATAGCATGCAGGATCCAGCAGAACCAAATCTGGCGTGGTATAGCGTTCACGTCCGTGAAACGCAAAATTTCTTACAGGTTATAAAATGTGCGGATGAGTTCTGCTGTTTACCACCGAGACATGCATTGAAATCTGTGTTTGCGGATGCTTTCATGCCGCCACCTTGCCCAATACTTCTAACCCCAAGCAAGCTCGTAGTACCCAGTTTGCTAGACAAAGGAACATCCAAGTTTTTGCCTCTTCTTGTGAGGTTGTCCGTTGATCTGTCACTTCCTCTAGAAGGGTTTAAGCAGATGCCTTACGATCTCTTTTGTCCATCTGTTCAATCCGACCTAAAGAAAAAAGTATGTCCAACCTGTGGGATCTATTTCACATCTCACAAGAGTGTTCAAATGGGGGGGGTACAGAAAAACGTTACAGTGCATTACAAAGAGGGGAGAGGGGGTCAAAAATCTTCAAAAATTGCGTTACGTAATACTTGAACGCTCCCAAAGGTGCGCGCGTGATGGGTGCCAAAAATGCTCATGCTGCTGGACAAGCAGCATCGAGTCATAACTTTGCAGGAGTTTTTGACATCTGTGGCGATAATCCGGATGTTGTTTTTTCTCGTCTTGTCACTGTTGATGAAACATGGATTTGACAGTACGATCCAGAGTCAATGCAGTGATAGAAAAGGGAGGAAAGCCGCCACAGAAGTTAAAAGTGGAAAGATCAGCGTCCAAGCTCATGGCCACTGTTTTGTGGATTGTGAAGGAATTTTGTTCATCAATTACCGTCCTAAAAATAATATAAAATGTTGACAAAAGTGCGTAAAGTGGTTATTGAGAAAAGGAGTCCCGTTTTTGCATAACAATGCGCCTGTCCACACTGCACGAGTTGCAAGCAGTGCCCTTGCTGAGACAGGATTTGAAAAATCAACCACCCGGCCTACAGTACAGACCTGGCTCCTAGTGATTATTTTCTCTTTTCAAATTTCAAAAAAATCTCCGAGGATGGAAAATTTTCCAGTGACGAAGACATGAAGATGGCCGTAAACAGACAAAAATGGCAAATATTTTTCGACCTGGGTTAAAAGCCCTGTTTAATAAATGTAAGAAATGTATTGAAATAGAGGGAGATTACATTGAAAAATAAATTTTTTACACATTTCTATTAGCATTTTTAATATCTCAGGCTCAAAACTTTTCAGACGCCCCTCGTATATACCCTTCCAAATAAATTTTAAGTTTTTTATATGCCATTTTTACTTAATGGTCAAGAAACAACATATCAATGTACCTCATTTCCTTCAAACATACAATAATATAAAATTGTTTAAAAAATATGAAAGAGTTTGGATGCCTAGAGCAATGTATGAAGAATATCATAATAGATATATTTTTATAATATATTTATTGTTTATACTATTTGTTTTCAATTAATGTTTTTCGGTATTTTTTGTTTTATTTTCTCCTTTGCAAGTAGAAAAATTGTTTTCTACATACACAATAACTTCAGGAATAGTAAAATTGGGTTATGATAAATATCAATGCGTCAAATGTTGAAAGGAAAATTATGAAAATAGGATCAGATTAGATGAGTAAGAAAAACCTTGAAGAAAAATTCACATTGGTAATAATAATAATACCTTTTGTCTCCATTATTGAATTTATACAATCATCCTACAATGAATACTTAATAGTACTTACTACAGATATATAAATAAAAAAATGCAAATGAACTTGTCGAGGACAATGGACGCTGCTACACACCATGTGTACACTGTAACCATACTATATTCTAGAAAACTAAAAAACTCGTATTAGATTTAAATAACTCGCAACTTAAATTGTGTCATCACTCTGTAAGGAATGTTTTAAAATACCCGACAACTCTTTTTTTTTTTTTATTTCCGGTTAATAGTTTATTTTTTAGTCCATTAATTAGATTAATGATTAATAGAAAATTATTTTTTTTAAAAATCCCCACTCAAAAATTACACTTATAATTACAATTCTCAGCTCTAAAATTTTTTAAAGGTTTTTATTTAAAATTAATGAAATGTTTAATATTTTAAATAATAATAATTTAAATTTTTTAATGACTTGAAGTTTTGATAAATGAATATGAGATAAGTTGTAGCCGACAAAGTACTTACTTCAAATAGCAATGATTATAATATTGCTAAGATTTTTGTTTTTCTTTTAGTCTATTGCTGTAGTAACCATAGATGTTTTTAATTGTGTATATTGTATTGATGTTGAAAACATTAACAATTTCTTGTTTCAAAAGAAACAAGACTTAAATTGAACCCTAAAAAAAAAAATTATTTTTACATTAATAATATTCTACGAGAGACATCAGGTGTTTTGAACAGCGAATTCTTGGAATGTAATTAAATCATGAAGGTTTTGACAAAAGTTATTGAATGCTACTACACATTCAATAACTTATGGGAAGTGTAATTATGAAAAAAATAATCCACAATTAAATGAAACTACGTGATGTAGTATTATTTCTACTATCTTTAATTTCTTTACCACGACCTAGGTTTCGTTGTATTACAACATCTTCAGGTGGGATATAAGCAAAGATTAACTCTTAGGAACAACCAACAGCATTTATATGTTTCAAACACAATAGCGGAAGACTGCTTTGTGCGGATTTTTCCATTGTTTATGTTAGTGAGTTTATTGCAGGGGCGCAGACTAGGTTATATTACAGAGAGTTATACAATATACCAGTATGTTAGTGAGGGTAATAAATTCAATTGTTGTTATTATGTGAGGTTATACAATGCAAACTTTACGGTGTATGTAATAAAATTAAATGGAAGTTATTGTCGGTAATATATTTGTACAAAAGCAAGGGTATTTGATAATATTAGGTAATATATTACCGATAATAAGATATGTAGAATTAGTGTATTACTTTGGCTTTATAACCTAGTCTGCGCCCCTGCAATAAACTCACTAACATAAACAATGGAAAAATCCGCACAAAGCAGTCTTCCGCTATTGTGTTTGAAACATATAAATGCTGTTGGTTGTTCCTAAGAGTTAATCTTTGCTTATATCCCACCTGAAGATGTTGTAATACAACGAAACCTAGGTCGTGGTAAAGAAATTAAAGATAGTAGAAATAATACTACATCACGTAGTTTCATTTAATTGTGAATAATGAATTTCTACAAAATTAACGCCAAATATATTCAATATAAAAAAAATAATGTATATTTATACTTCTTGCCAAGAAGTGATTTCGCAAGCGCATTGCCACACAGCAAGTGTAACGGAACACACTTAAATAAACAATGATGAACATGCACTTTCATAAATTCGCAAGCATTTAAATATAAACTAGCTTCAAGATATTTTATTAAAATTTCATTGCTTGTAATTATTAACATAAAAAAAATGGATTTTTCAATAATTGTAATATCTATCGCTAGCAAATCATAACAAAACAAAGATAAATCAGTAAATATAAGGTCAAACCTTTGGCAGTTGTTGTTGGCGCAGTGTGACACTGCTGTTGACAACGTCATGTTTAACATGTTCACAGAGTATTTAGTGAACTCGGTCAGTGTGTCTTCCTTCTGTAATTAACCATAGTTAATCTTTTGGTGGATTGCCATAGAAATTGTCAACGAAGTGGAAAGGTTTTTTGCTGTTTGATTGTTTCGTTATTATGTTCACGGTATTCTGTCTATCTTATAGCAAAAATTTATCGGTTATTTACATTTCAAATCTATTTTTCATTTAATTTTTGTTCGTAGCTACATTCAACCAATTCGTATGATCAGTGTTCTTTTCGGTAAGTTTCGTCTTTTTCAATTTCGCCAAATTGAATCTACTTCAGCTTCGTGGAAATGGATTTAGCTATTCTTCCTAAACCACCAAACTCATTTAAATTCTGTTTTCCAATAAAGAATTTGCTTGTCCTTTTTCCTCAGCCAGTTATGTTACAGTAATGGCCTTCCAACTGGAATTAAAATGCAAATAAAAAAATTGTAAAAATAATAAATCTAAAATATTCCTGCCTTCCATCCTCCTAGCTCATCTTGCACTGAAACAGAAACTCTTGAGGGTCGCTTATATGTCTCTGGTGACGTTGTTGATTCTTACTAAAAATAACATAATCAAACTAAAAATAGCCTAATAAAATTGTTTATCTATACTTTACTTAAAGTGACTCAAACTTAATTTTTTTTAATGTCTATAATTTATAAATTTTTTTGCATTTATTACATAGGCAACAATTTTATTAAATCATATGTACTGAATTTAATTTTATATTTACCATTTTGGAAATCTTCAATTATAAAATATTTAGTACCTAGTATCTATATTAGTAAGACAACTGTACAGACACCTAATATTTCAAATCGTTTCAGTCTCTACACAATCAGCCATTATAACAAATATTTGAAAACATCATTAGAAGCTTTTTTTGACTTCGTCATAATAAAGGGAGGAAGGTGTGAAACAAACCTAGTAGGTTCCACTGTAATTATTGCAGAGAACAATGACGAGCAATCAAACGTATTGTCAGATGGACCATACAGCTTTTCTACACCAACATATCCTGCAGGACCCGCAATGTAACTTGAAGTTTTGTGTAATTTAAAGTTGAGCCATTTCTGGAAATTAAAGTGACAAAAATACTTAAGGAAAATGTTTTTCTGTTACTTCTTTACTCTGACTAACTTCTTTTTCTCTACTATGAACAACTTCTTTAAATTATTATATTGACAACCCCTTAATCTTGAGCTTAATAGCGTTTTATGCTCCTGGCTGTTAAATAAGAGGACAATGTTTGTTTATTTTACTTCTTTACTCTAACAAAAATTGCTTTTAATCATACATTTTAAATTATTACATCATTATGTTGACAACCCCCTAATCTTGAGTTTAGTAGCGTTTTATGCTCCTGGCTGTTACATAAGAGAACTGTTTGTTTATTTTACTTCTTTACTCTAATGGGAATTGCTTTTAAATATACATTTTAAATTATTGGGTTGGCTAATAAGTTTTGAACCCTGATACAGTCGCTGGCAACAATTTTTATTAAACAATTTATATATCACTAAATTTCATTTAAGTATGCACCACAATTATCTATTACGTGGAGCCATCTAGTTTGCAGTGACAATATGCCTTTCTTGTAAAATTCTGGTAACTGATTAAAAAAAACGGTGTTAGGTCATTTTGGAGATTTCCTTTAACGTCAAATTCTTTTTCACATAAATAGTTACTTAGAGCCTTGAATAAATGCTAATGGCACAATGACCGGCAAATATGGTGGATGAGTGAGTAAAACCAGCCGAGCTCCTCTAATTTATCACGAGTATGTTTTGCAACATGTGGGTTTAGCATTCTTATGTAGAAAATAAACTCAATCCTGTTGACTACTCAATTTGTTGGCTTATTGGTCCAATAGTTTACCGTAAATATCTGCATTAACTGTAGATCCCTCTGGAAGCAACTCCCAATGAATAATGCCCTTGACATTCCACCTGAGCTGAGCATCACTTCTTTAGCACATGCTGATACTGAATAACTTGGAACTTGGATACTGAAACTCTTGTTTCACTGACACCCAGCCATTGACGTTTGCGTGTATGGTTAACGTATGTAACCCACTTCACGTCAGCAGTTACTAACTGATTCAGCTAGTCAAAGTTACATTTCAATGTCAATAATTGTTGACAAGTATCAAATCTGCATTGACGGTGATTGCTGACAAACCGCTTGTGTAAATATGTCTTGTCATGTTTCCCCATTTGTACAAATATGTTTCTATGGTGTCATGACTGCAGTGTAGCTCATTTGCTAATTGACGAGTCGTCAGTCGAGGATTATCCTCAATTAGGCGTCGTAATCGTCAAATGTTTCATTCAACAGGATGTTCGGTACGGGGTTTGTGGTCAAGATCGAAGTCCCCATTCCTGAACTTTCTGAACCAAATTTTTGCCATTGCGTATGACACCGTGGATTTGTCCATAGCATGACATATATTATTTGTGGCAGTCTTTGCATTGTGAGCCGGATGAAATTCATAAAGTAATAGAATCTGTATTTGATATCGATTTAAATCCATTATCTGTTATGTAATTCACTTAAAGCTTTGGCGCTGACTTTTGTCAAATGACTACACTTTGGACTATTTATACCTTACAGTAAAACCTTCTAGAAGTTTTGAGAATCTTTCTAGAAAAGTCTCGAAGTTGTGGCTAAAAACTTAACAGCCAACCTAATATTAAATCATTATGTTGACAACCTTTCAATCTAGCGCTCGATGCTCTTGGCTGTTACTTGAGAGAACAATGTCTGTTTATTTTACTTCTTTACTCCAACGAGAATTGCTTTTAATCATACATTTTAAATTTTAAATCATTATGTTGGCAACTCCTCAATCTTGAGGTTAGTAGCGTTTTATGCTCCTGGCTGTTACATGAAAGAATTATGTTAGTTTATTTTATTTGCCTTAAGTGCGCAGAAATATCCTGCAGTGTTCACCTGTCTTTCATGCATTTACATAATCATTCAGCACATTACGAGATGGGCCTAGTCTCGACCGCAAGTCACATAGCTTGGAATGGAGTTATTGAGTTGCTTTGTGTTTCATGACATTCTCATACTCCATTCCATTTCAAGAGAGGAATGTTTATAAAGAAAATCAATTTGACAGTTAAAATATTGCTGGGCCAAAAGGGTGTTGGGGGTTTCAAAGTGAAATTTAAAAACAACTAAAATCCGTACAACATTTTTATTTGTATTTTTACAAAATAGAAGTAATGGAATTTTCATGACTTAAAAATAATGTTGTTTAAATGACGCCCCTCAGCTTCTTGACATTCTTGAAAACGAATTCGCACATTCTGGAACAACCGGCGAAACATTGTCCTCGGAATATTCTCTTGAGTTGTTGGACTGTTGTCATACACTACAGATTTAAAATATCCGGGAAAATCATAAAAATAACCACATGGAGTGAGATCTGGGCTACGTGGTGGACATTTAATATTCCCCCTTTGTGAAATGAGTTTTCCCAGGAAAATTTAATTCAGAAGGGCTATGGAGGTCCTGGCAATATGGCATGTCGCACCATCTTGTTGGAACCATATCCTGGAAGTATTCCCTTGATATTCTTGCAAGACTGGAATCAAGAACTCTCTTATCATCTCGCAATAATTGTGGGTTCTTACCGTCACCGTGCGACTTCTTTCGTCCTCGAGAAAGTATGGCCCGATAATACCATTTGCCGATATTGCAGCCCAAACAACAAGCTTAGGGCTGTGAAGTGGATGTTCATGAAGTCGCCGGGGATTAGTCTCGGACTAGAATCTACAGTTTTGATTGTTAACGTGGCCGTTAAGATGAAGGTTGGCCTCGTCACTAAACATTACGTTGAAAAAGTTGTTAAAGCAGTTGAGCACTTCATTAACAAAGGTAAAGCGGTTACCGGCATTATTCTGCTTCAATTCTTGCACAAGCTGGATTTTATAGGCTTTAAGATGCAAGTCACGTTTCAAAATTCGCCTCAAAGTTGTTCTCTTGACGTCCAAAGCCTGGCTTCTCTTACGAGTTGACTGTTGCGGATTTCGCCGAACAGAGACAAACTCCACTATATCAGGCGTTCTCGCAGACTGGACGTCCGCGACCCATTATTGTTACAGTCGACCCGGTTGTTTTGAACATTCTGATCCATTTCTGTATCACATTGGCGCTAGGACCTTCACAAATGTCCCGTAAACCGTATTCTTGTCGATACAAACGTCGCACAGTAATTATAGATTTGTTATTTTCATAATACACGCAGACACAAAAAGCACGCTGCGCTCCTGTGTACGGCTCCATGACGACTAAATTTCCAGGAAACGACACGTCTAGCAATATACCCCCGCCTCACTGCGCCGCAAGCGTCCGCGAAATTAAAGATTAAAATCGGTAACACCCTTATGGCCCACCTGTATATATTCAATACGTGCCTCATCAAATCATATATTCAATATGTGGATGCTTGTTTACAAGACTCGTTATATTATACCCATAATACTATTTGATACTATACTATAATCACTACCATTAACTTAATAAGCTGTCACAATAAATAATGTTACAAAACTCAATATTACACTATCTTTTTATTAATATGAATTGTGAAATTTTGAAGCCAAAAATGACTAACCCTTCCTGACGATCATGTAAAACTCAAAAGTATAAAACACTTTGGAAAAATAGTCAAAAGTTTAACGCATTAAACGTCTACATCCATTTTACACTACTCACAGAAATGTTTGTTTTAAATACCAATTTGAGTGAATACACACATGCACGTCTCAGCCTGGAAACATACATGTGTCATTTGTAAAAATTTATTTGATATCTTGTATATAGTATGGTTACCTGTGTGAACAGCGAACGCTCCGTCGGCATTAAGTAGGTAAGCTTGTGGTAGCACAAAGAGCACATATGAAATCTGAAAATATAAATGTTACTTTTAGTTTACTTATTGGAAAAGTACAAGTTGATGAAAATTCAAGTTATTTTTTTCCTATTTATTCAGTTAAATTGAGCAGATAACACCTAAATTGGGTAGACAGTACTGAATCAGAACTGGGAGTACAAAACATTTACTTTGTTGTCATAGAAATCATGTCAGGTTTTTTTGGAAAAATTCCTCGATTTATAAAAAATTAAATTTCTACTGTATCAATGGTGTGTTTTCACCATCAAGTAAAGTATTTGGGTCAGTTTTTTTACAGCCAATACCTTGCATCAAGAATAAAAGAAAATCTTTTGTATGATAATTTCAGTTTCCTTTAATTTTTTTATTCTTGTATTTTTGAATCTTGTTTATTCTGTTGTTAACCTTAGAAAAAAAAATATAAAAATTATAATTTACTGCATAAGCAAATGGAAGCATTATTATACTAAAAAAATTTATTTCACTCAAGCAGTAGTCTTTATTGTTGGATTGGATTGAACCCTTTATTGCTGGATTGGAGGATTTGACAGTTACCAGATCTACGTTACTGTTGACTCTGTAGTTAAGAGAGGGCTCATTGGGTTGATTACCAATGGATACTCCTCATCGGTGTGAGATATCTTTATTAATAAATTTAATAATTTTAAATTTACCATTACTAGAACTGCAGCAAAACAGAAGTTGAACTCAAAATTGAAACAATCAATTGATCGATGACTAATTTAGCAGCATTGCGACCCTTCTTACATGGCACTAAGTGATCCCTTTGCGGGATCACTAGTTGTCATATCAGGGGTTACGAGCCAATGGCCGCTCAATAGTCGTATAAGTTAAAGCAACCATCTGGAACATCTCTCTCGCCCTGCATCATGCGTCAGGATGTTGCATCTGTTTGTCGGTGGAGGATGACCTGATCAGTATGTAGGATCCTTAGCTTTTTTGCAGGTCTTCTTGTGAGTCCTATCCTTGAGATGACAGTCAGTTGTTCTAACAATTCTATCTGCACCTGGATAGGTAGCCCGTGTCACAAAGCCCTTTGGCTAGGTGTTCCGTGCTAGTGAGCTATAGACGATGAGGACCACATTGCTGAGTTGTAGGGCTGTAATTCCAGCCTCGATACAGAAATAAGTTTTAGTGGAGCTACCCTTGCCTTCGCAAGAATGAGTGACACGTAGATATGGCCTTCACCAGTGAGAGCACGCCAGTAGAGTGCGGCGGTGTGTGTAGAGTGTTGTTGGTGGAGTAGCTATGATAACATCTCGGTTTGGTGATGTAGTGCAGATTTTCGAGATGCGTCATCCAGTCTTACTGTTGCATTGTAAGCTCCGAGTCTATTTTTTAGTCCCACCCTGGACCCTGTTGCCATACCTTCTGTAGTATCCGTTTAGCTCGGATTGTGAAAGGTGTCCGAGCAGATCGAATAGCGACATAACAATTTTCCATAATTCATGTTTTGTAGGTGTGTTGCTCAGTAGTACTGCAGGCGGTACTCGTGTCAAGTCCAGGTTGAATTCCAGCTCGTCTGTAGTGTGTTCCAAATCATTCGATCTTTGGTCTGTCGCTTAGGTCGACTGTCAGTTTTAGTGATGTATTATGAATTAGCTCTCGTAGTATTTCTTGCAAGTTTGAAGTCCATTGACTCAAAGTTACCGTGCAGGTGTATGTCAAACACAACTTTTGCAGTCTTGATAGCTTCTTCTAGAGTTTTGTAGCTGACTAGGTAGTCGACGACATAGTGGTCGTTTATTATGCTGGAAACAGCTATGGGATGCGTGTTGCTAAATTCTGACGCATTGAGATTTTTCAAAAACGAGAATCTCAATGCATTGACATTAGGAAGACATATCCGAAAACAAACCGAAGATGAGAGAGGTCATTTTGTAAACTTCTGATTGGCTCCCATCGCACGGTGGTTCCATTCATAGGAAATAAATGAAATAATCAACTACCTTACTAACTAGTATGATAAACAAACTACCCGAAAACATAAATACCACTGTTAATAATTGCTTTTTTCTTCCATTTTGATCTCTGAAGTGTGTGCATCACGTGCGGCATTTGCAACCATTTACTGCGTGCTTAGCAGTAACTCATCTTTGCAATAACATTACCCGGTATTTATTTACTGTGTGTTTGTGACATGGAAATTCAAAGTCAAGGTATGTATTGAAATATTTGAAGTACTTTAATTTTATATGTTTTGTAGCATTTATAGTATTTTAAGTAGAATTAGCAATAACTGATTAGCAACGTAAATATGAATATAATTAAGCTCAATCTAGTACGTCAATGAAAGATTTTAGTGACCTTAGCAAAAGATCGAAACGTAGACAGTTAACGGAATTATTTCAGGTTGACGTTAAAACAGTTAGTGCATTACTCAAATGTTCGGATGCGTCAACATCAATAAATATTAGTACGGATGAAGTTTTATCACTTTTTGTGGAGACTAAGCTTACGAAACGTCAATATATATTGATAATGAAATTTGTTAATAGTAAGACTTTTAGTAAAGTATTATCTATTGAATATATTTGGCGTTAATTTTGTAGAAATTCATTATTCACAATTAAATGAAACTACGTGATGTAGAATCATTTCTACGTACTTAAAGAAAGTAGAAATAATACTACATCACTGAATAAAGTTTGAAGAAGATGCTATAATAGCAATATGCTAGTGACGGAATAAACATTTGACATTGAGTTGCAAAGTCTGTTAAATAACACAGCTTTACGGAACTTAAAATTAGAGAAAATTGTTTTAAATAGTATTCCAGTAGAGTAGGTTAATGTAACTTTAATTGGGAAAAGGAGTTTTAACAGTAGAACGTGCCATAGTGAGTACAAACAGTCTTTCACATATACTAGTTTAGATGATGATAGTAGGTAATTTGTAACTTCTTATGTTCCTTTGCAGTTAGTAACAAATTCAAATAGTGAAACCAGCATTTTGTGGAAAAATTCCCACTCCTCTTGTATGAGATACAGTAGACCTACTCGTTTCCAATTTGTGAAGGAAAGTTCTACTGTATCTAAGTTCCTTGCGTCCGACAATATTCACATTAGACGAACGCATTTTCAACATCCAATATCCTTTGTAACTAACTAGGTCGGTGGTAAAACTTGTAGTGCTTTAAGTGACATTCAAAATCAATGTTGGTCTTGATTAGGCTTAACTGTAAATAAACCACATAGTGGTGGAAACGGGACATCGAATGAACTCATAAGAAACATCGAAGAAATACCATGACAAAATTCTTTTTGAACTCTGATGTTGCAGCCAAAATCACAGAGAATCCACAGAGATTTAATTGACCATTGTTCTACAATTTTGTAAGATTTGTCTTCAAGATAAAATATCATTGCAGGGTGTTATTTAGTAAATTCAGTTCAGAAACTGCATGATTTTTGATACAAAAATATCTATGGCACAATTTCCCAGGTTCTGTTCATAATGTATTAATACAAAGTTCAGAAATTGTAAAGCATGCATTAGTGTTAAGGAGGGAATTATCTGAAGTGGCTGCCAAAGCTAACATTAAATTTGAAGGAATTTAGATGAGACCATATTCAAAAAATGGCTCAGAAACTTACTAGTGTAGATTTAATGAACAGACTATATTACAGTCGGGCCCTTTGTTACCAGCCTACGGAAAATCTACGGAAGAAAAATGGTCTTGTGAATAGTTGGGTATTAACTATGTTAGGAGTTTAGAAAACCTTGTAATTGTTTTTGTAAGAATATCAGAGTGTAGTTATTTTATTTTTCCTCAAAAAAATCAAAGCTTTTCCTCAATTTCAATATGGTTTTTTTTGATTATTAGTTTTTCTTTACCTTAATTTTTGATGAATGATTTTTAATAGATATCACTGTTAGTTTACTTAAGGCCATATCTTGCAATTAATAACATGGACTTAACATGGATTAATATAAACAAGGAAATAAACAATTTTTAACATTTACCGCAATTTTCTTTTCTTGTCATTTATAATCAAATTATTGACAAATATTTTATATAATACTATAAATTAAGTAAATAATACTTTGTTTTATCATTTACAACTGTTTTAATGCAAATTTAACGCTTTACTTCCGAATTATCTATTTTTGACCGCCCGCCTTAGGGCTGTTTAAGAGCGCAGGATACCTGTCTTGCGGTTGTATCTTAATTTGTATAAACATCTCAACTATGTTGGTAGAAACAGCAATGGAGAGTTATCTGAAGCACATCATGACCTCCGGTAGAGATTGCAGGTGGCCTGGACCCACTTAGAAGGTGGTCGTTGAGAGAGACCCCCTTAGTTTTCGCTGCGACGTTGTGGACAATACATATCTTCTCCGGCTTTAACGGATTTAATATGTGGAAATGCGGCAGGTACGTCTTGATTTCAGTTTCTTTTTCTGGAGTGAGCTCATCTTATCCTTTTTCTATGAGAGCGTCCAAATGTTAGCAGTACTTCTCCTTTAAGACAGGACCTCTTTTGAGCTTCTTTTCTGTATTTATTAGCCGCTTCATCGAGGTATCGTAGTTGTTAGACAATTCTACATTATCTTGTTTCCATAACAATGGCACTTTGTAACACCCTTATTCTGTCTCTGTCACACAATAATTTAGCAATTGAAATGCTCATTCTATGGGATCGCTTTTTTTCTTCAGAGTTGTCGTGAGCTTCTAGTGCTAAGTGACTTTTAAGCTGTTCGTCATTGTTTTCTTCTACTGATTGCGTGTGGTGTATGAAATTTATGCAGTGACCCAGAGTATGATGTGTAGTAATCTATGGTGGAGATATTTGCACATGTCAACATCATAGAGGCATCTAAAGCATAGGCTGTGCTTTTTCACCAGGTCCCCCCATGCATCGGAATCAGATTCCTTGAACTTCTTAAATTCGGTCGTGACATGTCTCACCTTTAAACTCACTGGATACTTAATCTCGTTTTTACCTTTTTCAGTAAAGGTTCTTCACATTAGTCGCTGAAAGGTGGTGTTATTATCCTGTGCAGTTGTTTCTGGATGTTCAAAGGGGCTGCAGATTTCTGCCTCGAGATCAAGGAAGCAAGATGACTTGATTAAATCAGCTTTACCTTTCAGTTATGTGGCGGCGTAGAACCAGCAATATCTCAGTGATGATGTCAGTTTCTCTATTATCGTCTTCGTAACTTCAGGGTTGTATAGGTAGTGAACCTAAGCCCCAAGTGTCTCTAGTGTTGGAGATGCGGTGTGTGAAGACGCATTAATTCTTTGGCGTCTCCGTTTGCCATGGCAGCAACTGCTGCCGTTCCATGGTGCAGTGAGGGCTTAGAATGGCAGTTTATTAGCCCAGCTTCTATAATGGTGAGACGAGCGGTGGCAAGCTCTTCCCTTGCCAAGGCAAAATAGTGAGCTTTCTGAGATTTTGTACTCTTACTCCTGTTGTGTTTTGATGATACTTTGTCTCTGCCGATGTTTTCTGTTGGACGGCTCAATGGTCTTCCCAGATGACACGGTTTTAGTATTAAGGTTTGTGCCTGTGCCTGTTTCTGGCAAGTCTGTACATGTAGTCGATTTGGTAATCGACACCGACGACAACATCGTCTCTGTTGCAGCTCTGTCACTAGTAGATCTGATGATGAACTTTGCGCGGTCGCCAGTTGTCACGCGAGGGGTTACGAACCCACGGTAGCCCAATAATCGCATAGGTTAGTAGACCCATCCAGAACAACTGCTGTCTCTCACCATAGACATTTTGTTTGCTATTTCATGTCACATATTTCAAGAAATCTTTCTGTTTGACTTTGAGAATTCGGCAATAGATTGTTTTCCTCTCTCTTCTGAAACCATTTCAGGTGTTGCTGTGCTGTGGAGAGCCTAGCCTGTTGCCCGATAATAGTGAGAGGAGGTGCGTGTGTATGTTTATTCAGCAGCCACTCTGTTATAGAAGTTATCACTTTGAAATATTTATATTAGATCAATATTAAATCCTAATTTTGTTGCTCCCTAATAAACTATTAAAATATTCTAAGATTTTTAATTTTGATATTAAGTTATGACTCTGAAATCTCAAATTTCATCACGACAATGTTGTACATTTTTAAATAAAATTTTGGGCTTTATTTACGTTTACAACATTACTACTTTTGCATATTAATTACAAAGTTTTAATTTTTTTTATGCAACATGAGGAAAACCGTAATAATACCATTGTTCCATTAAAAAACAGCAAAGTTTTCGTGAGAAAAGATAAAAACCAATTGGATCAAGTTGCAGAAGTAAGAAGAAAAAAATTGGAAAGATATCATGGGAGTAGTTTGTACATGATTATGACAACAGAACATAAATATAAAATTAAAAGGAAGACAACGACTGAAAGCTCTACAGAATATTCCTCTTTCTATATTTCCACTACCAAGTTCTAGAATATGAGTCCATTTAGGTCTTTGTTCATACACTCCTCATACGTCAACTGTTAATGCGAGAGAAAGAAAGTGAGTTAGAGGATGAAGGTCCAGCTCCAAGACACAGCCAAAGAATTACCGAAAAAGGTATAGAAATATAACGAAATTATGAAAGGCTTCACAACGAAGAAATAAGAAAGTCAGAGATAAAAATTGTGAATTATAACAGTGAAATATACAAAAAATATTGCATTCCATTAAATCCAGTTAAGTAACAAAAGACTAAAAATTAAAACATAGTATCACAGCAGGATAATAATATTCAATGGCCTTGCGGTTGAATAATTGAAGGAGAAACTTCAATTAAAAAGAAAAAATTTAGGAATTTAGAAAACTAGAAAATTCCAAATTGTTTTGCTAAAAGAGACGGTTCTGAAAATGAAAACTCATGGTTTCTATTTAAGGCAAGAAATACCTGTAAATTTTTGAAAAAATTTTAAACGCGTTTTTCTCAAAACCATATTTTTCAAAATGCCGTACACGATAACTCAAAAAGTTATTGATCGATCTCCCTGAAATTTGGCACAACTTCTTTTTAATGATATTATTTTCTATATGAACCTACAAATTTCCGGAAATTGTTTGAAAAAATAATTTTCATGTCATATTTTTCGAGTATTTTATCACGCAAATTTTTTTTTTTAATTTTTTTAGGTTCATCTAGAAATTATGACATTAATAAACACACAGAATTTTGGTTTTTGTTTTCAGATCACTAGAACCGATGCTACAATGCTCGCCGATTGAGAAGTCTCGCTGCATCTTTCTGGAAGAATTTAGTTTACATCAGCCATTTTGAATAAGTAAAATAAAAAAAAAATTATATTATTTTAATGTCTGAATAAACCAGATGTTAATTTCCAAAAATATATAATGACTCTTTCATTTAAAAAAAAATCACGAAAATCAAGCAAAATTTAAGCTTTTACAGGTATCGCCCCCTTAAGGGCTCAATTGTTGCACGAGACTGCTAGAAAAAAAGAAATGGTAACTTGACACAAAAATAAAAAAGAAAATAATTCTTTTTGACACAGGGTTTTTTATGAGCCATATAGTTCACATGATTTGCCTGTGGACAAATTGCACCAGTTATTTATGAAGAATGGAACACATCTTGTAGCAAAAGTTATTAGCACAAGAGAAGTTGAACACAACTTACTTAGACACCGCAAAGGTCAACGTTGACGAAGAAGTAGATGTAGAATAATATTTTACAGAGCAATCTGTGAAAAACAATTTAAATGAATGAAAATAGATGTTTCAGATGTAAAGTTAGAAAATTTGCTGAAAATAGTTCAGGCTCCTAAAAAAGTTAAGAGAGGAAAGTGTGTACTGTACGAATTTCATGAGTCAATAAGTGTATTTGGAAGGTAGCTTCGTAATTTCCACATATATAACGAGATGATGAGATAAGATTTTAATTACATTACCAAAAATGATTAGGTATAAAGAAATTAGTAACAGTGATAAAAGCATTTATAGTAAGTACAAGAGATATTAGTTTATGTCTTGCTTATTTTATTATTAAAAAAATGTTTAAATAATTAAGTTCGTGTCTTAAGTAGATTAGCTCTTGTCTACTATTTTAATTGATTAGTAACTTACTAGCGTGACCCGTGCGAAGTCTTCGCATTATTTATTCCATTATGAAGCTCAGATGACAGATCAAACAAATATTTTACTAAAATTGACATATAGAGGCGCAAGTATCAAAAGCATTGAGCTAAAGCGCCACTTTATTTATACGTGAGTGGATTTGAAATTAAACAAAAATTTTACCGACCGTCAATCATATTGACGTTGAGCCGTTAGATGGCAGCATTGCTGTTTTGTGTATATAATTTTAATAATTAATTAATTTGCAAAAACAATAGCAATAATAAATTTTTTAGTTGTGGATACCGGTAGAGCAAGCAATTATCTATAAAATGATATATAATTTATGTGGATTAGTTGTGAGGTTTTTTCTAAAAAGGGAGAGTAACATCTTAACCTTAGCGTATTAATATATATGATGATGATGATTACTACTATGTCCTAACGCTCACTACTCTGTTCCAAGCTTGTCCCTCATATGAATGAGAGTCAAAGTAGTTTAGCACTTTACGGTTGGAGGTTTTAAGTAATGACGTTCTAAAATTAACAAATATTTCGTACTAAAGCTGCTATTCTATATTTTCATATAAATGAGTTTGAGATATTTTAATGACAACAGTGACAACAGTATTTTAAAGTTTATTTTCTCTAGAGCAAGAAATGTGACGGAGTGGTATTAAGAAATATATTTTTAATTTTTTAATATGAGCACAACAATATAGGACAGCTCAAAAGAAAGACGAATGTTCTGTTTATCTTAAAAGGTTTTGAAGATTCTATTTCAATTAAAAAATCTTTTGTGGGAAGTTTAAACTTATTGATATTGGAATAAATTAATGATTGCCATTCAGCAATATTAAAAACCTATGAAATCTAAGTATTGTTTCCGTCAGATGTTATTATCTGATATTGACAGTTTAGCATTAGTAAGTCGATTGAAATAAAAGAAAATGTTCATAAACACTCCCTCCCATGCTGACATTAAACTCTTAGTAAGTTTCTAGAGTAAATTTTAACAAAACTCTAGTCCGTGTCTATTTAATTTTTTCCAAATACAACTATTTCAAACAACAGTATTGTATAATATTTTATACATTTCAAAAACTTAGCTCGCTTATTATTCCATTCACTACTAACAGTTGACAGAAAGAAATATGCAATTTCAAAATGGCCGATAACTTAATTTATTTTTAACATTTAGCCATAAAAACAGCATAATAAAATGAAATAATACGGTAGTACATATATCGAACACTATGTAAAAAAACATAATAAGGCATCTTTCATCTATATTTATTTTTTACTGTCATTTGCGTGAGACCTTAACTTTTGAAATTGATATTGGTTCAACAGGTCTATAGCATCAATCTGTATTCAGAACTGATATCAGTTTTGCGGGTCTATGACGCGTTAAATATGGCAATAAAATATTCAATACAGCAGAAGTAAAACAAAATATCCAATCGTTACTGTCAGAAATTAATATATGATTATCGGAGTGGTGGCTCGGTGTGTTAAAATTCCAAGTTCAACACTACAACACACAGACCACGGGTGAATGGGCACAGATAATCCCAAAATCGGAAGACATACAAAGTTAAGTGAAAAAGAGAAACAAGTTCTATATGACTGTTGCAAGTTGTAAAATGTAGTCTGCCAAGAAAATGGAGCGATTTGATAAATATAATTAAAAAATAATTAACCGTTTTAGTGCCATGGTTTTTTACTTGTATATACTTAAAAATGTCAAAGAAATCTATTGTCTTTGATGTATAAATGACTTGTCTTGAAAAAAAAACTGTATCTCTTTCAAAAATTATCCAATTTTAATAATTTTTTTGGTGTTTTCTTAATAAAAACTTGTACGAGGATAATAAAATACAAAGACAATTATGGAAATATATATTGTGAACAAAAATTATATCAAAAACTGAAATCAAGGTCACATTGTATTTTCGCAGTCTGGACAGCAAAATAATTGTTATCGTCACTATTATCACTATAACTCAAAATTTGCATTACGCTAAATTGTGAGCGCACCACATTGTCACTCCCACTATCACTTTCTTCACAACTGGAAAAACTATCATTTTCACTTGAATTATTTTCATATTCCGACATTATGGGTTAAAAATTTTCTTTTCCTGGATTCTTTTTATATTGTAATTACTAATAATATTATAATTTGAACTTTATGTAACACGTAGAAAGATAAAAATGGGGCGTTTCCAAAGCCAAGCTAGAGCTAAATTTATTAATGAAGAATTAGAAATTGAAAACAAGGATGTATTACAAGAACCGCCTTGAGTTTTCAACGTTAACGACACCGGCTTCGGTAAGTTTCAAGTCGGAGTTTTCAATGTTAACGACACCGGCTTCAGTAAGTCTCAAGTTATTGAACTTCAGTAAGTCTCAAGTTAGGCAGTGTTGGAAAAATATTAAAGAATAAGTGATAATAAAATTATAACAATACCCCTCAGATTATTTCTGTGTTCAAAGAATCAACACCTTTCAAAGTGGGCGTTTCCTTGTGTTTGTAGATCACCAAAAGAAATTGTTGATAGTCAGCAATTTTCTAAATTGTTGTCGTTGTGATGTGTTGGATTGATGACAAGGCATATACGGCCTCTGAAGATACAGCAGACCGAGGGGATCCGGATAAGATTTCCGGCTGCACGTCGAACAGGGCTGGAAGATGTTCTGGTCGGCCGTAAATGAGTGCTTTCTTAGTAATTAGTCCGCCATATATACCAACTGCATACATTAAAGTATATAAATAAATAAAGTGAACACCGATTTTAAAACTAGGAAAATAAGGCAATCACTCTATTCTAAAGAATATTTTTTTTAATAGATACAGCAAAGTTAGAAAGAAACCAATCTTTGCACATAGTCGTGAAACACATACCGCCAATATAAATGCGGAGATCATGAATATAAAATAAACATAACTGTTATGGCGAATCGCGTGTAAATAGGTAAATAGTAGAACGCCATAAGAAAAATAAAGATTCTCAAAATTTAAAATCTGACAGAATATCTTAACGGAATGGTAAAGTATATTATCAAATTAAATGAATTACGAAGGAAAAATATTTTAACAAATTAATCTTTGTAAATAATAATTAATTTTTAAATTCAAATTAATATTTTAACAATTAAATTAAGTTTTAATGAAATAATGAATCTCAATTCTTTACCGTTATACGAGAAACGAAAATTCGCAATCTGACCTTAAGGGAATAAAATGTTTCTCGAAGTCCTTTGCAGCTTCACTAGATGGGCCCCCTAGAGATGATAACGTAGAATATCGACTCAAAGTTGATCGTTGAGTGGTCCCGATACGAAGATCGATCGTCGTTGGTCCGCACGATAATTCACGATGTAATTTAAATTGGAGAAAACCTTTTAAATGTGTCTTCCGAATAAAAAATCAGGACCCGTTTCATTCTTTTTTTTATAATACACAACTCATTAATCTTCTTATACTTAAACTTTAAAATTAGAATATGAAACTTTCTCGAATTAATGTTCCATATCACAGTCACCATAACACACGATTTAAAATTGAAGTAAGTTTTACCAAGGGCTTGCGGCTAAGATGTGTAGATTGTTCACGCACTCTAAGAGTTCAAAGAAACTGATATTTTGCGGCTGCAGTATACAGTAATTACCCTAACCTTTTACAAGTTAAAAGTAACTGATCACAGAACTTATTGTTAGGATATATAATTAAGAATCCTCGCACTTCAATAGTTTAAAAGTAACTGATCACAGGGCTTTACTGCTTGGATATACAATTAAAGATCCTCGCACTTTCATAGTTTAAAAGTAACTTTGCGGCTAGGATATATGCTTATTATCTATGCCCGTTGAGAACTCGAAAGCAACAGAAGAATGATTAATGATTTACACTTGTAGAAGGTTTCGAAAAGCCAGAATGGAAAATTTTTCTAAAAGAACATGCAAAAACAAAGGACAATTTTATTGTTTAAAAAAGGAATGAAACAGAAATTCCTTCAAGAAAGTTCTATGCCTTAACATAAATTGTTCCATATTTCAATAAAATTCAATGCAATGCTGTTGGCACTTAAACATTAGAAAGCCATACAGTAGAAAAAAAAACATTGGAACTATTAATCATTTGACAAAACGTCAAGTCGCAAATGTGATTCCTCACACAGGTTACGATTAAATTAAGTTTAACAAATTTAATTGATATCTAAATAAATTATTCTCATGCAATAATTATAAAAAAATAAAATATTATCATTTTGAATTATTACAATTTTCAACCAATAACATTTATTATGTTAAAACTACATTATAAAAATATAAAGTAACAAAGATAACTCGCACATGTAATAATTGGAAAATAATTCTGACACATACATATTAATTCTTGTAAAGTATTGAAAAACATATTATATTTTCAACAAGATTATAAAAATAATATTCCATGTAACTATTGTATTTTAATCAAAATGAATTTTTACTGTCGATTGAAAGAGAACTTAATTTGTTAGTTATAGGCACAGGTAAGGACATAATTTTAAAGAAAATGAATCTTAAAAGATTTACCATACAAATTGTAGTTTTGCGACAAAGTTTTTTTGCAAGAAAATCTCTTGAAATTATTTCAGTTCTTGGGTTTATTTACTAGTAGTAAAACGGTTTTCCAAATTGAATTTGTACTAAATGACGTTGCAAGTTTATATTTATTCAGTGAATATTGTTTTTTGTAAATTTTCTTTCAAATGGAAAAAAGAAAATAGGGGACAGATTCACTGTCACCAAGCTGCACTCATACCCATTTGATATACAATGAAATTATTATACCTAACTTTATATTTTGTTTTTTTTTTGGACGGCAAAAGTGGGGCTGAAATTGTGTGGTAGGGAGGAATTGTTAGTTGACACGAAAATTTTCCTCAGTCACGTAAACTCGGTAGAAGACACTTTATTGAAGATAATTAGGAACTATATATCACCAGCAAGACCTTAGTTGCTTCAATGGAAGAATGTCTAAGATTATTTACATGATAATACCATAATATCCTCATGTACCAATTTCTTGCTTGCACAACTAAGTATGTCATATAAACATCAGTTATGAATATATAATTTTGAAATTAATTTTACTATAATTAAAGGAAGAGATACATTAGGGGCAGCTTCTTGGGGATCCAGAGTGCTGAAGAACCACAAAGGCAGAAGACTGTGGAAATCCAAACTTGTAAGGATTAAAATCCATCTTCCGTCTGAGTTTCTTAACCTTCATTAGATAACTTGTTATCTAATGACTTATGAACCCTGAGTTTTTATGTGGACTTTAGATGGCTTCAGTGGCCTGACTTTGTATGCCAAGAGTCCACTACCTGGCCTACAGAACGACCCATGAAGAGCAAAAATACCTGAGAATACAAATGTAAAACCATATTACTGAAAAGAAAGCCACTGTTTGACTGAAAAATTTCATGGTATTATTGAACTGTAACGCCAGAAGGAGCCCCTCGGCCATGGTCTAGCCCTGAAGATTGATGACGTGGTCCTTATCGTCGATAGCACACTACCACAGAACATCAGGCCCAAGGTTATCGTGACAGCCATTTATCTAGGTGCAGATGGAAATTTTGGAGCAACTGATGTACGTACAAAGAGAGAAAACCCACAAGAAGTTAGTGACCCTACCTATCGATCAGGTCATCCTCCACCGATAAATGGATGCAACTTCCCGAAAAAAGATGCACGACAGGAAAGATATTCCAGATGGGCGTTCTAACCTATGACGATCGGCGGCCATCGGTTTCGGTAGCCGCACAAATGGGTCAGTTAGTGGCAAATAAGTAGCGTCACAATGCTGCAAAATTATAGTCAGCGATCAGTTTATGAGTATGAGTTTGACTTTGAGTTCATAATAGTTTTAGTAATAGTAAATTTATTAATAAAGAAAGTCTCACTCCGACAAGAAGTATTCATTGATAATCGACGCAGTGAGCTCTCTCCCGACTACATAGTCAACAGTGACATAGATCTGGTGAATGTCGAATCCTCCAATCCACCAATAGTCAAGTGCCGAACTCTACCTACTGCCTGTCGTCCTGCATAATTTCCTTAACCTTACTTCCACTTCCTTTCCAATCCCAATAATACTCACCACCTTCCCATGGTTTGCACTGATATGTGTCATTTTGAATTATATCACGTTACAAAATATTACTTGGTGTTGGGCAAGTGTGGGGTTTTAACAAAATTTTTGAAAATATACCTCATGAAGTTAGTGATTTTTACCCTAATAGATATTTTTATAATCATGTCTGCCTTTGCGTATGTTTTCAGGTGTACCAGTTGTCCACATTTATATACCTAATTATCATCTTTGAGTTATCTACAGAACACTAACAATATTTAAGACTGTATTTTAAATTTACTAAAATTTTCTTGAAATGTATTTTTATAGTAATGATATTTTAATATCTTAAATATTTTTGTCACAATATATAAAAATAAAAGTAACTTTTTTCTTCGATAATGTCACCTAAGAGCAATAGAGAGTAAGACATTTACCACCACTACCTGCATTAATAACATTAACAAAAAAAAAAAAATTCTGGAATTTGCGATAAATAAAGTATGTGTACCAAAATGGCCAGTATCGTTCAGCTGTCATTGATCAGTGAACGAAGGCAGCAAGTATCTACCTATACATTGAAACTTGCGTTGTTTTAGCATTCTACACCCGAGTTTCCTTGAGACGAGCAATGTTAATAAAATTATACACTCTATGTATGTCACATTACATAATATTCATTAATCTGAATTTAGTTAGTTACAAGTCGAAAAGATCGAAATATACTTGATTGATAGTTGAATAATGGCCTAGTTCAATAATTTGATTTGAGCTTTTGTGTAAATATAGTTATTTGATATTTATGCTAGTGTCAAATAAATCTTATCGATAATTTTGTTGATGAAAATAATTGGTCTAAACATTGTTGAATGTTTTGTTTTATCCATACAAATTGTAATATCACTTTATTTTAGAGTTCATAGCAAACTAGAACCTTATAATTGCATCAGACCTGTCCGTTCGTTTTGTCTGCACATAGATCACAGCAGTCTAGCGAATTCAATTCATCAATTTTAAATATTTTGATGAATACGTTTTGCAACTTTCTTGTTTAGTCAATTCAAAGACAGGATCATTTTTGAGGTACACTTTCCATACCACGTATACACGAGAACCTCAATATTCTTCACCTAATCTATTAAGTCGGGTTGCCGATGAAGTCTTTCAAATTCCCCGCGTTCCTTCCTATCAATTTTTTGAATCCTATATTTTAAAAACCTTAATGGAAACTTAACAAAATACCTCAACAATTACTCCAATTGAAAATTATTTTGGTTTAGTTATATTTTGTTATTGATAACTCCGCCATTGACGGTCCCAAGCCCGTATGAAAAAGAGGAGGGTTGGCTGAGTCAAGACCCAACCTGCTGTAAAAGTTTAACGCCGAGCCTCGGGCGATGGTTAATTAACCCGACTTTGATCAGAATGATCTTCTCAACCCGCTGCTCTATGATTTCAATTTATATATATATATATATATATATATATATATATATATATACATATGGCTGAGGGTTTCTAGGGTCAGTCTCTAGGGCCAACCTTGGTGAGCTTGGCGAACACCATTGTATATAACTTTCTCACAGGAAAGGCGTTACCCTAGTGAGCGACCACCCTATCATCCATACTCGTGGGAATAACAACCAGATGACCGAAAACAAACCCAAAAAACTCATACCCAACAACTCTTAGATAAAGGACTTTTTGAAACTAGAACGAGATGCTTGTCATTTAGTGGCGGCATGAGAAATGACAAGCAGCCCGACGCACTGGGAAGTAACTCAAATACCTTCAAACCAAGTCAAATGCAAAACAAAGCCAACAGCCCAACTATCACCCCCACAAGTCAGAAAGATTCTTCAGACAAACAAAGTGATGAATACTCCAACCAAGAGTGGCAGTGAGACAAAGTACCTAATAATAAACGCAAGAGATACGAAAGCCCAACTGAAAGTCTAAGCAAACAGACAACCACCAAACGAATCAACTATGTTCTTCCTGTACATAACAAATTCGATATCCTCAGTAACGAAGATCCTGTAACTGAAAATATAAGTAAAGAATATATACCAAAACCCGAACCAATATTTGTAACTGGCATAGTTAACATAACACCTCTTAGAGACCTTTTAAGCAAAGTGGTGGATATAAACAAGTTTACCATGACCACACTTAGATCGGAGCATATAATCGAGTTAATGCCCGCCGACATTGAAAGTTATATAGCCATAAGAGACAATCTTATTGGAAACAATATTAAACACTACACTTACAAACTAAAGAGTGAAAGGGCCTATAGAGTAGTAATTAGAGGATTGCACACCTCAGAAGATACTGCAATTATTAAAGATGAACAACAAAGTAATGGACATGAAGTACGTCAAATAGTTAATGTTTTACATCGTGCAACAAAAGAAAAACTCCCCCTGTATTTTATAGACTTAGAACCGCGAGCCAATAATAAAGATATATTTAACATAAAGCACATCAATCATGTCAAAGTCATAATTGAAGCCCACTACAAAAAAAAGAGGTATTACAGTGCAAGAGATGCCAAAGATTTGGGCACTCTAAAAATCAATGTTTTAGAACTTTTCGATGTGTTAAATGTGGGAATGATCATCTAACAGCCTCGTGTACTAAACCCACAGAGACAGATGCTACGTGCGCAAACTGCCAAGGCAAACACCCAGCAAGCTATAAGGGTTGTAATAAATATAAGCAGCACAAGGAAAAAATACTCAAAATTAAACCTGTCCCACAACAACCCAAACAAAAATATGCTACTAGTCAGCCACGACTGGACACTAATGAAAAAGTTAAACTAATGCAACACCCAAAATCCAGCTATACCGAAGTTCTGAAAAACAAAAATGATAATAATATACATCAATCATATGGTCCGACAGTGGAAACAGACCAACATAACATGATAAGCTTGTTAGACGCAATGTTCAACAGGTTCCAAGCAATCATGAAAGATATGATGGACAGCATGATGGATCAGATGATCAAACTAATATTATGACTAGCTCCGCTGAGGAACTGAATATCCGTATCATCACCTGGAATGCCAACGGGTTGACTGACAGACAGCAAGAGCTTGAATTATTCATGAATAATGAAAATATTGATGTTGCCTTGATATCAGAAACAAGACTCACACAACAATCACACATACAATTCCGTAACTACACAATCTATAGGACCGACCACCTCTCCGGTAACTCTCATGGCGGGACTGCTGTAATATTGAAAAACAATATTAAACACTATTCTCTGGAGCCTTACAGGACAGAAAAAAATTCAAGCAATTTCGTTCAAAATACAAAGCAAGAATACTGAGACATAACTGGCTGCAACTTACTGCCCACCACGACACTCAATTGGGGCTGATGAATTTAAGCAGTTTTTTAACCAACTAGGTTCTGTATTTATCTGTGGAGGAGACTGGAACTCCAAACATACTTATTGGGGATCAAGACTGATCAAGCCAAGGGGGCAGACAGTTATATAAAGCCACACTAGATCTCAATCTGGAATGCATTTCTCACGGAGAGCCAACATACTGATCTACAGATCAGAATAAAATATCAGATCTGTTAGATTTCTATATAACAAAGAATCTTGGGCACAGCTACTTAAAGATTGAGAAATGTGAGTGTGTTTCGTCAGATTATACCCCAGTCATTTTAAATTTATTCAAATAGGTCATTCCAATATTTACAGCAGAAATACAAACTGGGACCTTTATAAAGAAATTATTTCAAGTAATATAGATCTAAATACTAGACTGAAGACAGACGATGACATTGAGACCAGTAACGAAAAGTTCAATTGTACAATACACATGGAAACCACTGCCGCTACACTTAAAAATAGAAAAACGAAGATCAGACAAAAGGAATTTCCAAAAAACATAATTGAGAAGGTCTGCGAACAACGCAAACTAAGAAGAGAATGGCATAGAACAAACTATGACAAAACTAATAACCAAAACTAAAAACCTCTGACAAAACTATGTTTAACAAAGCAACAGAAGAACTGAAAGACATGACCAAAGAGTATGAGAACCTCTGCCTACAAAGTCACCTGGTTCACCTCACCTCACATAAGGATACTAATTACTCACTATGGCGAGTAACCAAGAACCTAAAGCAACCAAAAAATCACATCCCGCCTTTAAAACAACAGGATAGAGGATGGGCTAGATGGTAAGTCCCAGAGAAATAGCTCAAGAGATTAAAGCTCTACCACCCAAAAAAGCACCTGGTTATGATATGTTAGACTCTATACTGCTAAGTAACCTTCCGAAGAAAGGCATAATATTTTTGGTAATACTCTTTAATGCATGTCTGAGACTCTCCCACTGCCCATTCCAATGGAAACTTGCTCAAGCTTTCATGATTCTTAAACATGGCAAACAGTCAAACTAAGTTTCATCCCACATACCAATTAGTCTTCTCCCTTTGGTTGGCAATCTTTTTGAAAAAGTTATCCTGAACAGAATGCATTCTCATCTAGATACTATTCTTCCTGGGCAACAATTTGGATTCAGACAACAACATGGCACCATTGAGCAGATACATAGGTTGACAGATACCATTAGCTTCACCCTGGAAAATAAAAAATACTGCTCGGCTGTCTTCCTAGATATAAGTCAGGCCTTCGATAGAGTCTGGCATGTCGGTCTCCTTTTTAAGTTAAAAAAATATCTACCTCACTCCTGCTACTTTATACTGAAAAGCTACTTGGACAAAAGATGTTTTGAAGTTAAACTTGACAATGTAACATCGGACTTGTACGAAATCAGATCTGGTGTGCCTCAAGGAAGTATTCTGGAGTCAGCCCTGTATCTCATCTTTACAGCTGACATCCCTACAGATGACAATGCAGATGATACTGCAATAATGTCAGTAAATGCCAATCCAGGAAACACATCAGCAAACCTACAGAAACACATAGCTGAAGTTGAAGATATGGAGAATAAAAGCAAATCAAAAGAAATCCTCACGCATTACTTTTACACTCAGAAAAGATGACTGTCCTTCAATTACACTGAATGGAGAACAAATTCCACATGGTAATACCGCCAAATACCTCGGCATGCACCTGGATAGACGACTGACCTGGCAGAAACATATCTGGAGAATAAGAAAAAAACATGAATGCAAAACTTCGAGGAATGTACTGGTTAATTGGTAGAAAATCCCAACTAACCAATGAAAGCAAAATGGCAATTTACAAAACTACATTGAAACCAGTTTGGACATACGGAATTAAACTTTGGGGAACAGCAAGTAACAGTAATATAGAAATCCTGGAAAGGTTTCAGACCAAAGCTATTAGATCTATGTTCAACATTCCAAAATGCATTTACAATAAATACATTATGCAAAACCTGAGGTTTAAAACTGTGAAGCAAAAAATCACCATCTGTAGCCAAAACTACCAGCAAAGATTAACCAAACATGTAAATGCCTTGGCCGCCAATTTATCGGGATCTGGAATTATCCAATACACAAGACTAAGGTGAAATAGTGTTCCGAATCTTATTAACCGATTCCCCAAAGAATAGTGAGAGTGGTCAATAGACATTGCCTCACAGCTCAAACGACATACACAGACAGAGGTCAGACAAAAGAGCAGCTAAATGTCTATGACAGATTGCTGTGCTGAGCGCAAGAAAGAAAAAAAAAGTTATATTGATAATTGCATAAGATCAAAGATTGATTCTGTTAAAATATACAAAGGTTAAATTATTAACATCCTTGTCTATATTATTGGCACTATTAAACTAATCACATTACAGCAAATTAACGCACACAAACAATATGATGTAGGTGTTGGGAATTCGAAATTGACGTGGTCTAATAACAAATCCATGGTTTCAACACAAACTTGGTTGGTTTTTTTTGTTTAAAAGTTATTACAGCAACATTTTCTCTTACATTAAAATTACAGCAAACTTACATACACAAACAATACAATGTAGGTGATGCGGAATTTGAAACTGAAGTGGTCTATTAACAAATCCACGGTTTCAACACAAACTTGGCCATTTTTTTTTCTTTAACAGTAATTACCGCAATAACTTTTCTTATATTATAAGAGGAATATAATGTTATCAATAATCAATTCTTATCATAGTTATTTAATTTATTTAAAAACGGAACATAAATTAAACTAGCCGTATTAAAAAATACTTAGCGGAGATTCTATAACATTACCCAGTATCATAAATACACAATTTAAAAAGATAGATAAAAAATAATGTGCATTGTTACATGTGAACATATTTATAGTTTTAGAAGCCTAAAATGAATCTAATCTCGTTCATGTCACTTTATCGTTTATTTTTGTATCCTATGTTTTACATTTACATTTGACATAGGTCTCCGTAAACATTTTGAATCCCCTGGTTTCTTTATGCATATGCCAACGTACACTTGGTAGGTTTTATTTTTTTTTAAATTGCTTTTGTTTGTATTTTACATTGTGTTAAGAATATATATACACGAACGAAATGTGAGTATATCATGGAGAGATCATCTTCATGATAATTTGTTACTATAAAATGGCCCGTATTGTGAACAAAAGTAATGAAATTAAGCTTAAAAACTTCCATTTTCATAAATAAAAGAATAATAATATCCATAATACGAACGACAATAATACAAATAAGAAAGGGATAATGAAATATATATATATATATATATATAAAAACGAAAAACACAGCAAAACAAAAATTTTCAAAACATACATACATAATATGTTCCATGCAGCGCAACTGTCAGTTCAGTTCAATCGCTGACTGGCAACCTTGTGTCTATGTGTCGCGCAGGCTCGCAGTTGTGCAGCGCAGACAGCCTCCCATACCGTCAGTACCTATAACGAGTTCAAATTATTTCATTTCTGCACATTTAATAGCTTTAAATTGAACTTATAGTGATTAACATTATTTTTTAGTCCTTTTGCAAAGTTCTATATTCAGCCATTAATTGGCCAAAACACAGCTTGCCAGCACATGTCCGGGTATGCTAACATGCATAAGCCGTAGTCTAAGTTTAATTCATTCAATAAATAATTAGATTTGGACGGAATATCTATTTGAAAAAAGAGTGACAAATAAAAAGTGATCAAGACATATTTGGTATCTTTATAAAATTTAAGGGTTTGGATGTATGCGATGAAATATTTTGTTTCTCACTAATACACACGGACACGCGCCGGTCCTGGCGGTGCTGTGTGACTCTTAGTACTGTGCATTACACAAACACACTCAGCACAATGGGATAGATTGAGACACTTTTTAAATTATATCGATTATTAAAGTAAATTCGAGAATGATTTCTTTGTTATAATGTCTTTGTAAATCTCTTGATACGGGATACGATTCAACCTTGGATATGGTTTAGGTTGGTTTTTTGATTGAATTTGGGGAATTACAAAATGAAAAAATGTTTCATATATTTTTATTAAATTAACTATTTTTTATTTATAATCTTTTTGTAAATTAGTATGGCAAGATAAGAATAAAATCCCTAAAAATATGTTGTGCAAATTATGATAAAATGACTGCAATATCACACATTTTATTAAAAAAAATTTAAAATTCTTTTATTCCTTGAAAATGATAATATTTAGGCATTAAATATGAAAAAAAAACAAAATTAACCCATTTTTTCATGTACTTATTGATTGACTTCTGCTTGTTTATTGTAGACATAAAGCAGCATAAAATTTATACGATACAAGTAATAAAATTATAATAGAGAGAATGTTATACATTAAAAATATTTTAAAAAAGTGATTAATTTGGCGTATAGAATGATAATAGAAGCCAGAAAACTTTTTTTAGGATTTTTGAGCTTATATACCCATGAGCGACATATGAAAGAAAAAATAATCCTAATTACACGCGAATGAAGTCTTAACGATATCTAGTATAAATTAATGTTATACAATACGAACTAATGTTAAAATAATAATACTACGTATGAAAGTAAATTTAAAAACGTATTTGTAAGAAAAATAAAACTTGTAAAGGGTTATAATAAAAATACTTAAATTAAAAAAGCCCATAAAATGTCTCCATTGAATTCCGTGAACCACTCGAATAACAAGCGTTTCAATATGTAATAATGTATAAATATTATATCAGTAATTTTTCAATTTAACCCAATATAAAGTGTTAAATCTACAAAATTGTATAATTGCATACCACATGTATATCATATCTATGTTTCAACCTTTAAACTTTTAGCACGCATGCACGCGCACGCCCATACATATGTATATATGTACAAGGTGTCCAGTGGCAGATTTCAAAGTTTGAACAAACATAGTTTCTGAACGCAACACATAAGAGGGGCGCGGGGGGCGTCGTTAGAAGCGCAAGCGGTGCGGATGTTTTAGTAGCCATGGAACAGTGGAGTGGAGAGCACCGCGCTTTTGCCGTCGAGGCGTACATTTCGAGTGGATTTTCGCTGTCTGTAGCACGCCGTCGATTTAATAATCGTTACAGTATTCGTCGATTACGTGATGGACCATCCATCAACCTCATTAAGTCATGGGTAGCAAGGTTCAGAGCTACAGGATCAACATTAAATAGGCCCAGGCTAGGATCTACACCATTGGTAGCCACGGATGAAAATGTCTAGCGTGTTATGGTTTCTGTTGTTGAAAATCCCCGTTTATCACTGCGTACACGTTCATCGATATTGGGAATTCCGAAATCAACTTTACAGGTAATAATGCGAAAAAAGCTCAAGTTCCATCCATATAAAATTCAAATTGTTCAAGATTTACACGATTCTGACTTTGAATTAAGAAAAACTTAATTCAAAGTCAGTGTTCTTTAGTGATGAAGTTCACTTTCACATTGGAGGATATGTGAATAGGCAGAACTTTCGTTACTGGGATGTCCACAACCCAAGACAAATGCATCAAGAGCCTTTACATAAGCCTAAAGTAACAGTCTGGTGTGCCATGTCTACATCTGCAATCATAGATAGGGCCTTATTTCTTTGAAAATCAACGTGGCCAAACTGTAACTGTGAATTCGGAGAAATATGCCCAGACGTTAAATGACTTTTTTAGAGTAGAACTACAGAATAGTCCATCCTTCAACCAAAACACAGGGTTCCAGCAGGACGGGGCCACAGCTCACACTACTAATGTGTCCATGAATGCAGTGCGGCAATTATTTCCAGAAAAAAACATATCCCGAAACGGTACCGTACCATGGCCACCTAGGTCACCCGATTTAAGCCCATGTGACTTTTTTTTATGGGATACTTAAAATCCGTTGTTTACAAAATAAATCCGAGCACTGTGACACAACTTAAAGAGAATATTCGAGCCGAAGTCAGTCGCTCTGCAAACGCGTTTTTGAAAACATGCATGCTAGACTCGAAGAGTGTGTCAGACTCGATGGCCGCCATTTGGAAAACATGGTTTTTAAAAAATGAAATCCGCATTTGTTGTTATAAAGTTAAAATAAACCTACTTTGTATTAGAGGTGTGGTTTTTTTTTTACAATTTTTCAAACATTGAAATCTGCCACTGGATACCCTGTATATGTATGTGTATATACATATATTTGTAAATTAACACACAAGATTATTCTTTGATTCACTATGCTCTTACTAAACCTGAAACTATCATATGAAATTAATAGGCTTAATCAGATTGGTGGTGAAATGTAACACACAAACATTTTAAGTTAACTCGGGAGTATTATATCAGATGTATATTTTCTGCTCTAGTACATACCCCTTTTCTTTCAACATTACCTCCTGCAACATTATTTTGAATGTCATCTCTAGCATGGTTCCTGCAACAATTATGACGATTATTTTATTTTAATGATAAAATAAAATTGTGTCACACAAATTTGCAACTCAATGTGTCACACAAACTAATAAAAAATTAGAAATAGAATAATTTTCTAGTGGTTGGATAATAATTTCTATGAGTTTTCAAAAAAAAAAATTGCATGATGTTCAAATATATAATATTTTTGAACTCCTATTTTACCGACATTCATTTTATATCTCACATAATGAGCACAATAAAAACAATTTTTGACCCTTCATATGCTTCCTCTCTCTACAAATCAATCTGAATTATAGTTTTTATATTTTATATCTGCATCTAAATCAGTGTTCATACGATAAATGGCTGTAAAATACAGACAGACGAATACAAGTACTTTGTTTTTAAAATTTTGGTAAAATACTAAAACTTACAGGTACATCTAAATACTTAAACCTTTAATATTAAAAAAAAAAATATACATCTTACTTAAAAAACATCTTTATTAAAAAATATACTACTTAATAATTCTATATTACGTCTATTATAAAATTTCTATAAACCTTTTGTTTAGGACACATTATTTTTTTTTTCATTTTTGCTTCCAATACCGGACTGCTGTAAGAAATCTTACGTTTTCCCATTATTATAATTAGTTATCCACTAATTTACAAAGTGGTACAAAATATTACGCATTTGAAATGTATCATAGATATATTATATAAAAATCATTTATAGGTAATTTGAATTTTATCATAGCATACAACATAAAATTTACATTGTGTACAAGCTGTTTACGCGTTACAAATCTATGGCAAAAGCTGACGAACAGCGACCGGGTGACATGTCCTCACTGTTTGCAAGCGCAAATGGTACTGAATTGAAAATATGCGCGTGTGCAAGAGATACTAATCGTTTTCATAGAAGCTAGTATAGAACATACGTGCGCGGAATGCCGTAAACATTCGGCAACATTGACCTAATACCAAAGGCTTCATATTTATGTAATAGTTAAATCAATGTATGAGAATCTAACTATATTAATTAAGAATAGACATAGTGAATTGAAAATCGATATATCTTTATAATTTTGTTCTAATATGCGAAACAGCGGAGAGCCTTTTTGGTGACCTGAGATTTTTTTTTTCCAGTTTGGAACATAATTTATAAAAAATATCGTACAGTAATGTAGTACAAAGATCATTCTATGCCCTGGTATTTAATATAATGTCTAACTTTGGTAGTTATTGAGTATTTTGCGAAATCAAATACCTATTTTCGCCTATTTGCGAAGAAAGAATGTATTTAAGAAGGAAGAATGTCAAATTAATATGCAAAAGAACAGAAACAATCGAAACAACAAAGAACAGAAATATTGTAAAAGAAATTATTATCCTAAAATTTCAAGAAACCATAGCAAAATAGAAGGACTTGGTTCTACTGATTTATTAACAGACTGTTATAGTAACTAAAAGTAAAAAAGAACGAGAAGACTACAGATTAATTCTAAAAAGAAAAAATGGAGTAATTTTATTATCGATATGAAGCAAAATAAAAAAGGATGTTTTTGACAAATAAAATTTTAAATAAAAACTGTGAGAAAATATACTTAGAAATTTGATAACAAAGAATTCAAAACGACAGATATTTATCTTTAAGAAATATTTTCTTGTCTTGATTCTGAATTTTATTATATTTGTACAACGTAGTATTCAGGATTAAATCTGTGTTCTGTAATACGGTGTCAACAGGAAACAATTCAAGTTCATTTATATATTAGGAAATTATACATGCCTTTTATTTATATTAATAAAAAAAATAAAATAGTATGGAAAAATACACAACTGGATTAGTAAATTTAATAAAACGTAACAACTGAAAAGTGCGAGTGTTTTTGGGACAACATATGAGGTTAATATGAGGTTGACTAAAAATGTACCCACTATGTGAAGACACACTCGGTAAAATTTAAACAACTATTGCATATAAAAATATTATTAAAGGAATCATTTCCTTATTGTGATTCGAAGTAATCCTTTTTCTTACCTTCACATTAGTTATTTAATGTGGATTTATTTAGTATGAGTGATTAAAAAATATTTTTTATTAGTGTGCATATTTATACTATATACATACGTAACTTATATAGGTAACATTTATATTTAAGAGAAATTCAGATAAGTAAGATGAAGTGTTTCGAACAATTTAAAAGTATTACTGTTACATAGAAAAGATATTAAAATAATATAAAAAATTATGATAAAAATAGTTGTTTAATTAAATTTGAAGTTATACAGAAAATGATTAGAAAGTAATGACAAATACTGAATTTTCGAGTGATCATTAAAGTATTTGTTAAAAACGAATTAATGTATAAAAATACACGAAATACAATATTTCACAAAAAAAAAATACACTGCATACATATACAATTACACCACAATGAATCTGGATTTCACACCGATATCCAAAGATGGTTGTGCCTAATGCTAGTGCCGGAGAGGCCGGCCTTTTGCCGATATCACTAAGAAATAGTATTACAGAACATATCATATCTATTACAGAGCATATTTGCAAAACATTTTCATCATAAATTTATCTATTACAATGTATATCAATATTAACAATGTTTGCTTAGCCATGCCCTAGGGCTTATTAAATGATATTGCTCCAAGTAAAAATCCTTTGACATCGTTTAATTTGAAAGTAATGTTTTCTTTCACCACAAATATGATTTCTGTCTTCTTATTGTCCTCAAAACAAAAACTAATAATTTAGTTTTACCAGACACATACATATCCGAATGGAGAATAAAAGTTTATTGCCCCGCAAAATTCATAAGCACAAATCGGCATTTTTATTTCATAAACTGATAATTTTATAAAAGTCGGACGAAAGTACAGTTTTAAAATAATATTAATAACTAAGTCTCAAGGTGTATTGACCCTAAAAATGCGTGTTACATTTCTTCTCTTTCTAATATCTATTTAAATAATTTTCGGATTACTCGAGTAGTATAAAAATTAATATAGGTATGTCAATTTGAAATAAATATTTAATTATTTGTCGAAGATTTTGAGATGAGGTAAACATTACATTTTCCGCAGCAATTGACACACATATATTACTTTTTCAACTACATGTACGAAACTACGGACGTGGATATATGTTTTCTTTTCAGAATAACATTCTATTATTAGATTATTTTCCACTTCGTACACTATGCCGCTCATAATGCGTTTTGTTTTTGTAGGAATATTAAAATATGTCACAACAAATCCCTGAGAATGCTCTATAATATATAATAAATATAATCAAGGCTGCGTTTCCGGGTAATAGCATATGGTAATTCAGTATGATACGGCCTATTTGATGAAACAACTAACCGAAAAATTTTACTGTCTGCTCTAGATGTTGTGAGCTAAGATTGGTGAGCGGTGTACGTCGCTGTACACATTTTTTTATTCAAAAAGGTAATTAAAAAGAGTGTTTTATACTTCAAAATTTCAATTTACCTCAGATTTTTTTAGTACGTTGATATTTGATGTTGTAGTGTATATGATATTTGATGTTGTAAAATTTATTGTTTTTACTTTTTTTTCATTGAAAACAATAAACTATCGATAACATAACCGAAATCGAATAACAAATTCATAAGTGGAGCTAAATTTAGATTCCAGATTAATCTTTCCAGATTATGCTTACATATCTGATAGTCTTAAAAATGGCAGAGTTATTGAAGAGATTTCAATGAATCTTGAGGATCCTATACCTGAACAGGTTCAAGAAGAACTACCACCAACAGTGCTTTTAACATAAAGATCTAAAGAAGATGCGCACAAAAAGACAAGCCTTCAAAGTACTTGACTGACATGTACCCAGTTGTAGAACTGCTTACTAGCGTTTGGAAACTGTCCAAGCAAATAGCAAAGGTACTCACATCCCTGCATTATATTAGTGAAGAAAAGGAAAGAGAAAGTTAAAATAATAAGATTATGAAGAAAAATCTTAATATTAAAAATCAAAAAACGAAATTACATTCAAGTTCTGAGGAAGAAGAGACAATAAAATTAGCCGGTGAAAATTCCAGTCCTGAAGATAATATCTATGTTGCGTGGAATACGGTGAAAATTACTACGAGACTGAAAAAATAGAAGATTAGCTGCAATAAATTGTTTGTAAATTATGGCCGCATGTAAATTGCACTCCATTCAACAATTCTTGCAATCCTTGTAGCAAGAAAGTGAAGAAACAAGAAACGGAAAAGAAAAACTTGCACGAGAAAAAAGTAATGGTAAAGGCAAAGGAGAGGGAAAAATGACCCGAAAATTAAATGGCCATCTTATCAATATATGAGCGGCCAACTTCTAACGGATTTTAACATCAAAGCTTTTTCTAATGTTTTTGAAATAAATATGTCTAATATTGAGAACAATCGTCGAAATAAGAGTCAAAGTTCAGTAATAATAAAAACCTTATCCTAAAGTACGTATACAATTTGTAGGTTCCATTTGAAAATATTGTAGTACTAACACTTATTTGAGAAGAAAATAACATGTCACAATGTTTGTTTAATTATAACGCCAAATATACCATAACTATATCTGTATATAAGGTAATCAAACCTACAAATATAGTAGCGTAAGTTGACACATTGTATCTATCTCCCTCTAATGTCTTATAAATATAATGAATAGCATATATGGTCTGGGGTTTTTCAGCATTGAGATTTCAAATATTTTCACGAAATGTTTGAAACGCCTGATTATTTCGCAAACAAATTTTACTGTTGTCCATTGTTACAAATTTTGCAATTTGTATCAGTAAAATAATGGTGTAATAACTTGTATTTATAGCATTTTATATAGTGAAACTTTCTGAACTTAATATTTTCATTATGTATATAGTTTTATAATACTCTGGGTATAATACAATGAATTTTATAAATAGTCATCAGCTGATGGAATATATATTTGTGCCAATTATATTATAACTGTCAAATTTTTATAAACAATGAATTTTTATAAACAATTCCATTGTTTATAAAAATTCTCTCTTGAAATTGAATGGACTATATGTAGATGGCGCTGTCAAGGGAGAATCATAATAGACGACCATTATAATAGAACATTGAATTCATATTAATTAAATTTAAAAACCAGTTAAAAACAGAACATTTACATATACTTCAAAATAATATTTTATAAAACGTAACGGCATGTGAGTTATAGTATTGTAATAATTTTAAAATATAAAATGTAATAATTTTAAAAGTATACCTGGATTCTGTAACTTTAACGCTGTTCAGGTAGATAATAGCTTTTCAGGAAGCTTTGAGCATTGGATTATGGTTTGCGGATGACAAATACAGCTGAAAATAAAAAAACACACAAGAACATACAATACATATACCTGGATATTGTGCGTACTCTCTGGTGTATATTTCTCGACACGTCAATGGGAGAAATTGATTTCCAAACTTTCGTACAACTTTCAATTAAAGTTTGTATTTTTAAAATTATTACAGTATATATTTTGTTAGTAGTGTTTTCACCAATGTTCATAAATATTTTGTGTGAGAACATTTGCAAAAACAAATGGGTTATTCTTCCAACAACTCTAACATTTTGTTTCAATCGCAACACTTTTGTATTGAAATTGTTATAGATGGAATTTTTAAAATTTATCCTTGTATTTTTCATTAACAAATAGTTAATAATATATTATATAATAGTTAATAATTTGGCAAAATTAAGGTTAAGCTTATAGGAAAATCAGTAATTATACCTACTAAATTAAAGAAAAACAATTTGGCAGAAATTTATAGTTAAAATTGTATTTCAGACTCGACATGTGGTTATTGCTTAAATGTGTCAAATTTGTGGTTTTGCTCGATGGAAAGTCCGGGAAAATGGTATGAGTATCTTCCATTAGGAATGTGAAAGGAAGTGGTTAGGTTGAGGAAATATATATAGTGAATCTATGATCTAGTTCAGAAGTGCAGATAATAAATAAGAAAAAAAAGAACTATAGCAAAACAAGTACTTTATTGTACCTGAAATTTCATCATAGGGACTATCCCTTCATGCGATATTATTAGCTTGGTTAATCTGAATAATGTAATGACCAATTACAAGCATAAAAATATGGCAAACAATATTGTGTTTATTACTTGAAAGACAGAGAGAGTAACATCAAAATAATTTATGAAAGCAATATTATTATTTTACAAGTAAAAATATAATGAGGACAAATAAAGTTGACTACATTACTGTCAAAATAATAATATGTTAAGCAATTACTTATGATACTGACCATGACTATGTAAAGCAGTGCGGGGTTTTACTTTGTCGCTCTATTCAGACATTCAAATATGTCTTAAAAATTTTATTGGATTCATATAATGGATCTTGGTGAATCTGAAAAATCAAAAAAATAACACTTTAAATGCTTGAAAGATTAATAGGCTCGGGCAAGTATATACCTGCAAAAAGATAATATCTAAGATTATATACGATCAAAGTAAATTTAAAAGTTTAAAATAATTATAAAATACATAACTTTCGTAAATGAAATGACGCTGGATTGCCTTATTTGGGGCCCTAAAGAAGATTCTCACTAAGTTTGAGCAAAATTTAAAATGGGTAATAACGACATATATTACTAACAAACATTACTTTCAGGGTTTTGAGCTTTCAAAAATGTGACTTCTCTCGTTTTTCTTTAATTTATTTCTATACAATCAAAGTAATGATAGATTTCCTTAAACAATAGAAAAATATCGGGTGATCATATTTTAGCGAAATAATTGCTTCATACAAATGGATGAATTTAAAAAATAGTCATTTCAAGGTATTAAATTAGCACAGCATAAATACTTATAGAAAAGTCACGTTTCTCGCACAATATTCATACGACGAAAAAAAAGTCAAATATGAAAGACCAGTGCAAGTTGTCAATAAAATAATTGGTGGATGAAAAAAATTAAATAACGGATGTAAAAAATTAAACAACTAAATTTAAAAAAATCCCCAAATTTCATCACTATAAATAGATATATTTCATTTTATTCTAATCGACTAACTTTCAAGTAATTAAATGTCAAAATTTTCTAAGGCAGATTCAAAATGGCTGTCGAACTTAAGTTACTGTAATTAACACTACGTAGAATTAATTGTAAATAAAAAATATTTCATCTATGAATGAATACAGTGTAATTGTAAGATATCGCTATCAAATTGCAAAACCCTTTCTTTCCATTAAATATATTTTAAAGACGAATTACGATTTCTTTAATGACAAATGAATGGGAATATACTTTTATAATTATATTAAAACAAATGAGTAATTTTTTAGGCGAAGTGCGATATTTCGAAAAGTTTATATTATACTATAAAAAAAAAAGAATCGTGGAGAATAACAAAAACATATCTTCAAAAACAAAATTATTAAGATGAGGAACCATTTACATATACGTTGCACTCTTATTTTAAAATACTTACCAATAGTATTCATTTGACGAACTTCACGTATCGATCGATTATCATGTTGAAACAAAATTGTATTTATACTTATAAACATGAAAACCAAATGTTACACTACATAAATAATGAAACAATCAGCCCTGCAAAAAGGAAACTGGAATTTGAAAATTTGACACTCGGAAACGGTCAAAAACGTCTGTCACAATATGTTGCCACCGAAAAAAATATTAGGAAAGAAACAATGAAAATAATTAGGTATTTGTTATTGTTACAAGTCTGTTTAACATTTTAAATTACTTTTAAAATATAGGTAGTAATTAGATTAAAAATGAAATTAATCAAAAAGTCATATGTTGCCACCCATGACAAAAAAATGTCATGAAAAACACGAAGTATATTATATTAATACTTGCTATTTTCACAGTCCAGCTCATGTCAGAAGATATTTATATCGTTTAAAATGTACATAATGGATTTTTTTCATAGTCGGAAGCTCATGTATTACTTTCAATATTTTTATTTTTTTTTCTGTTTATTTTCTTAAGATTCGGAAATATACGAGTAGTAGAAACAATTTGTTGAAATATAATAGAGCGAAGTTAGATTCAACAAATTTAATAAATCAGCCAAAGGAATAGCAGTCACATTATGCCACCATTCGAGAAAAAATTGCCTCGTAAGAATAATATTTTGGAAAATAATATTTCGGAGTTTTTGTTGTCATCTACCTAATATTTAAAGTTATTTACGTTTCATATTACTAAAAATTTATCAAATTATATATTGTTCCATAAATAGTTTAAACTGATATCAAAGCTCTTTTACAATTGTTAACATATGGAAGGCCAAAATTAGAACTGGAACATAAATGAAGTAGATAAATTTTTTTTCATTTTCTTCAATTGTAGCCAATTTCTTACTTTATTTCCGATTTAGTGTAGTTAGTTTTTTTTGTAAACTGGCATCAATTGCGGATATTCGAAATATGATTTATCAGTGTTGCATAGCCTTTTTCCACATTTACATTGGCAAATGTCATCTAATGACAGTACGATCGCCATATAATCAAAGATAACGCATCCGTCACATTATGTTACCATCCGAGAAAAAATCGCCAGTGAAATAAAGAGAATAGGAAAATATTTTGTTGCAATCCACAAAAAATTAAACGATTTTCACGATTTATGTAGTTTAAAATTTATTTAATTGGATATAGTTTCGTAAATGGTTTATACTAACGCAAGAGGTTACATATTATTGTCACCATTCTTCAATTTTTTGGTTATTTTATTATTATTACTCGGAAATGTACTAAAACCAATTTGTAACACACAATAAGGCAACTAATATGTTTAAAAAAGTTTAATGCACTTTTGTAAGGAGGCTACATAATGTGACAAGAATCAACTATGTTGCCTCCCAAGAAAAATGCATTAAATTGTTTTGTTGCAGTCCACCATATTTTTGAAGTAATTAACTTTTTATATTTTTTTAAATTGATCAAATTGTATATTTTTCCATAAATGTTTCAAATTTGTATGGATATATATACGGTCATGCATATGGTCGGGTACGGGATATACATACGGTCTCGTATGCAATAAAGTTCTTTACAGTTATCGCTTAATTCCATTGTTTATTTTCTTAACAGGAGTCTGAAGTATACAGTAGGACCTAGCGCACGTCAGGTGTATGACTGTCCCAAAATTAAGAAAAACCAGCTGAATGTAAGACATACTTGCGTAATTTGAGTTCCGTAAAATCGACTAAAATAATTTTATTGCGTTTCATAGAAAATGTATTTGTTAGTCAAAAAGTTTGTTTATTGGGGAAACAAAAAAGTATAGCTTTTGCTTTCAATATTGATGTCAAACATCTAGTGGTGCGTTTGGATGGGTGTTAAAACATTCTGATGGCACGTCGCGACGTGCCATTCGGCCAGCTTCGTGTCTGGTCTGATCTTTCGGTTTAACAATCCCCTCTACTACAGTACGCCATGCTACCTTACCTGTGTTACTGTATCAATATTGTTTTTCATTTACTAACGCTCACAACTTACTCGTTTATATTAGTGTATTGCATTAAACTGTTTGAAACGTTATAACAACTTTCATTAATTCAAAATAAGAGTTACAGTAAAAGTAATAGTGAAAAACATTAGATTATTCACTGCTGCCAAGCACGCCATGATGACCCACATTTTTTATATCTTTATCTTTGTTTAACTACAGATGTCAGAAGTAAAATTTCTCTTACATTATGTTAAATAATAGAATTGTTAATTTGTCAACATCTATTTCATAACTTATGCAATATTAAGTTTTAGGTTCAACCCAAGAAAACCTTTTCGAATATGATGAAATTGAATATTCTTACTATTAGTCATGTTCAGAGCAATAATTTATGGATAATTTTTTTTCTACACAACTTTCTTTTTGTACAGGAAAACAATTCATGGGTAATGGAACGTTTATGATATTTTTTCAGTCCAAAACACTTCATCAATCCTCAACTTTCATGAATTCTTCTAGACTTTGCTGAGTCAGACTATGCTTTTACACGTATTTAGTGAGAATAACTATTTTTGATTGTTTTTTTTGTCTTAGGATAATTTAAATTATGTACTTTTAAATTTGTACTTTGAAGGCTTACATTTCATATTCCACCTGATGGTCTCAAAAACATTTTTTCAAATTCCCATTTTAACTAACAAATTATCTAATATCCAGTGACATGTTTTTAATTTATGTGTTTACAGCAATGCCAAATTACAAATTTTGACACCAAACGGTTTCTAATAAAAATGCCTGACAGAAGAGGGACAGACATCAAAGTAATTTCATAAGTGTTCCACTTAGACAATTTTCAGACAGAATGTAAAAAGGACAAAATCGTTATAAAATAAATAGTACAATACCTATATATAATGATAAAAATAATTTAATGGGTTATATTTTGTATTACTTACTTGTACTGAAACGACGTAACCCAATGCCTTCTTACAAATTGGAAATTTTGGTATAATTTTATATATTTTTGTAAACTCTCTAAGATACAATGTAATAATATGAATTGTGCAAATTCAAGGAGAAAACCGAGCAGTGTCGCTTGCGATTTTATTGGTTGCCAATGTGTAATAATTAACTGCATCGATAAAAAGTCTGTTCAGTGCTTGTACAATTTATCAAATACTTCCTAAAATTGTTTTTAATGTTTGGTACTATCAAACCTCACCCATTCCCTGGTGTATGTGCTAGAGCTATTAAAATTAGAAATTGGACGTATGATGCAAAAATGTTAGATCCAGGTCTGAGTAGAATCAATTGTTATGTGGCAAATATGTTAAACCCACGTCTAAGTAGAATCAATTTCTTTCGATAGATTTGGATACTAATTTATGTTTTCAATAATAGGATGTGTGTAATGATGTGGTTAAGATCATATCACGTTAAAAGAAAATTAACATGTTATAAGTTATTTAGAAATTGTGAAAGTTAAGGCAATCATTTGGAAGAATTACTTCCTTTTATTCATGTAAATCAATAGTGTTTAAGTGATCAGCAATTTATTCTAACAATAATATTGATTTATTGTAATACTACTTTTTGTATTTATTGGAAAAAAAGGGATTATCGGGCAAGACTTAGACCCTCCCGAACACGGCACCTTTTCAGGAACATTTTAAGGTGAAAACTTTCAGAAGTCGGAACGTTCTGAAACATTTCAGAGCCGAGATTTAATCATAACTTAATATAGTGAATAGTTACTATCAACTTGTTTGTTTTTTATAGAAAGTATATAAAGATGATGTGACTGGTGATGTGCTGTGAGAACAGTCCCAATTAATTTTGTGTTGCGGGAAGTAAAATTTTTAAATATTCAATATAAACAATTTAAAAATAAAAGGTAATAACAGGAAGTTGGTTACTTAACATGAGTGGAGTCATCTCTTAAATGTTTCCACACCAATTTGGGGTTTTTTGTGCATAACAGTTAAATACTTTTTTTTAAAATTCTGTTATTTTGATTCAACAATATTTTAGACATATAGTCAATTAAATATCTAAATCCAATAGAAATGTAAAAAAAAGGTCGTTGTTGGTGCATTAAATCAATTCTCTTTGATTTCACAAGGAAGGCAGCCCCAGTGTGTAATTAAAATATAGTAGTCCTATTACCCTCATTATATTCATCAATTCTTGTTATTGCTGGGCAAAGTTTCATTGTTGCATCACTTTTTAATCTAAGTTTATCCAGATTTTATCAGTGGCAAGTGATGAGCATCTTGGACATGAATATTGTGCCATTATTAAGTACCTTTTGAGGAAAGAATTAATACCAAAACAGATCAATGAAGATTAGTGGGAGACATTAGAAGAATCTGCTGTGTCATGTACAATAGTAAAAAAAATCAGCTGTAATTAAAAATGGTCAGCAGAGAATTGAAATTGCTGATAATTGTCAGCACTGAAGAAAATATTGCAAAAATCTACCACTTTGATCATGGCAGACCCCAGATTAATTAAGAAGATATCTGAGGTTATAGGCATTTCTTATGAGCAAACTTAATGTATTATTCTCAATAAACTGGATTTCCTAAGGTGTAGCGATGATCTATAAACAATTTTGCATGACTGGAGTTTTTTGAAGTTGATTCATAACAATTTTTGGTCAGTTTTCTGACTAGTGATATAACATGTGTCAAATACTATACTACAGAGTCAAAACAAAAGTCAAAAAAATAGAAAAGACTGGAGTGATTTGATCCAAAGAAAGTTAAAGTGATTTTGTTGCTAAATAAAGGTAACACTTTTCTGAGAATAGAAGGGTGTGATTATGGTTGATAATCTACAAAAGGTACCACCATAAATTCCAATTATTACTACACCTTTTATGTCAGTTGAATAATGAAATATAAGAAAAATTACCAGGAATGTTAACAAAAAAAATGTCTTGTTTAATAAGGACAAAATGCGAGTTCACATATCCATAGAAACCAAGACTGGAAACCATAAACATGGGTTTGAATAGTCCCACAACAAAATTTAAAAAAACATTCAGGTGGACTGAAATTTTTACCCAACGAAGAAGCTGAAGCTGCATTCGACGTGTATTTTGAAGGCTTCAAAGAAACATTTTTTGAAAGTGGTATAGTAAGTGCCACAACAGAGTACTCATGATTGGCAGTAGTGGGGCAGCCAAACAGGTACACTCGTGACAGACATTTCTTACAGACTTTAGTTGCAGCTGTTGTGCGTTACATCTTTATTTGTTTCTTTTACCCTGAAGTTGCAAATTTCAAACACCATTTTCCTGGTTTCTCAATTATCTTAATTAATGTTCTATTTCTAGGCATAATTGAAAGTTACGATAAGATTGTAAACAGAAAAACAGTTGCACTCGTCTGTACTTCGGGTCCGAGCGGCGCATAAGGGGGATGCGGAGAACAGGATGCAAAAAACGTGTGTATTCTAGCACCGTATTGCTCTCTCTCCCTTCATTCCTCATTGCGCGTCCACAAAATCGTCTACTGCGCAAGTTTGTATGTTGTGGGGCAGAGCGCATTTTTCATGACACACACTATATATTGGCTTTAGAAATGACATAAAAGAAATGCATTGAGCCAGATGGTGACTAAGTTGAGAAAAGAAAATAATTTGGAAAACATTTGTATTTGCTTTCACATCCTGGCCGTGAACATTTCAATTGACCCTAACAATAAAAAAATTCCTACTAAAATTGTAAACTGAAAGGTTGGTTTGTTTGTAACCTAGTAATTTTGCAATTAAGCAACAAATTGTTGCCAAATTTAGCATGCGCGTAGTTCGTGTGACGGAGTAACATATATGTTGGTATTCGTTTACCCATATCTTACCTTACACGTACTGCAATCAGTAAGTTGGGATGTTTTTTATATAATCATGCTTCTACAACTAGAGGTTATCATAAAACTTGATGTGTACATAGATAATGACTCAAATAAATATGGAAGCCATTTTTTATTTAACAAGAGTATAATCCTTCCAGAATTATATCTGATTGTTTCTACAGAATAATGTTACTACCACTACTTGTCAACAGTCAGTTTGCTAATTGCAAACAGTCATTAAAAAAATACTTAAAAAACAAATCAAAGAGAAAAATTCAATAATACTTACATGTTATATATGTTAATTAATTCTTTGATATAATTATTAATATCACAATGTATGCTAGTCGTTTCATTTAATTATGAAAAATCACAATCACCTTCAGCAGAAATCCTAGAACAAAAATAAAACCTTTAAAAATGATCTGAATTAAAGAAAATAATGTGTTTTATGTCTTATTTCAACGACAATTTATTCCTTTATAGCCAACGAAATCTATTCATAGATACCGTGTGTATATACATATATATATATATCTTTATTAGGTTATTTCATTCAAACTTGTGCATATATGTTTCTCAATTATATTCTCAAATATTATTAAAATTTCCTTTTAATATAAATACAAATATAAGTATTATATATGTTTTTCAATTATAGCAGTCCTCTTCTCTTGTAGCTTTCAATCCCCTTGGAATGTATCTCTTTTGTTTCCCTCGTGAATTATCAGGGGGCATTATATAAGCAGAGTACGGTCAATACCTGGTTTTCGAATAAAAACTCCAAAACTGTATGAGCTCTATGAGACCTAGCGTTATCATGCAGAGCTACAACTAATTAATTTATTTCGATCCATTTAAAAGATATGTAAAATATGTGTTGACAGATAGACTAAAGTTCACTAAAGAATTACCAAACATAATCATAAGTATTTCATGCAACGTGTCAAAACAAAAACCGAACATGGACGCGCATGTTTTAATGAAATGACCTAATATATATGTACGTAGGTAAGTATGAAGTTCATTGAGGTTTTTTTGTCCTGAATTGCTCTTTTTACATCCATATTGGCTACAGAACAAGGACATTTTATTTACATGATATTATTTGCGTCCCCAGATAACAAAACTCCTCATCAATTCCAGATATTTGTTGTGCTGGTTCAAGCGCATATATATATATATATATATATATATATATATATATATATATATATATATATATATATATATATATATACTCTTTTGCAAAAAAAAAGGGCACTTAAAGGAATAAACCATATCAGAGTTATTTTATTATTATTTGATGCATTTTATATGGAGATATGATGAGAATATTGTTATTTATTATTGATATATCGTTTTTACCTACTTCAGTCATTAAAAATGCGAATAAATTAAAAAAACGATGAAAAGTGCACAGACGAGCATTTTCATACTGGTACATTATAAATGGCTAAAGTTTATTTTTGAATATTTTTTTTATTAATTTAACATGAAATTTGAAAACTTAGTAACGAGTATGGCCTCCCCTAGCTAAAATCAATGCGCTTAATCTGCTAAGCATGCTTTTTGTCAATAGGCTTACTCATGTACCTCTGAAGTCCTCGAGGTTCTGTTTGAGATCCACGTACGTAACTTGATGATTTCGTAGCGCTTGACTGACTATGAAGCGATCGTCCGTTTTCTTCCAGAACTGGGTTTTCTACTGACGGAGCCCGTTTCTTGATATCGTTGCCAGGACCTTTGGACGGTGGAACGGCTCACATTATACTGCTGAGACACATAACATTGGCTACAGCCTTCTTCAAGCAGCGCAATAATTTTACTAGCTCTTATCGTTTTTTCAACCATACTGAGAATAGCAAACAGAAGTGAACTAATGCAGCAAACAGCAGAAATTTAATTAAAATTTATTCGTTGAAATAAAAAATGTAACAAATGAAAAAGAACTTAATAAGGGTTAAATTTCATTTACCGCCAAAAAACACGTTTTTGTAAGTGAAAGCATTAATACAAAAACGCATGTCAGCACAGCACCTCAAAAAGATCTGACTATGCTGAATGATGAGATTGAGTTACTCCGATCTTTCAACGAATCTGATGTGAGGAGCTGTCAAACATCTAATCGAAAAGATCTTATTTAAATTAAAAATGTTGATGGTGTTCAGAAAACTATTCCTAACAAAAATTTGTTTATGATTGGCACCGAAATTTACGAATTGTTCAAGCTGAAAGGCCTTATTGTGAAGGTAAAGCGGACCAAGTTCTTTGAATTGAAACATGCCACATAATGCTTGTGTGTTTTTCAAGCCAGTTTTAAATAGATGCATAAAAGACCTATTGGAAGAAACTGCAACAACTTATTTTCGATTACGGAAGGCTCTATGTTGTGACACGGATAAAGAGAAATGTATGACTGAAAAGTCTCAGAAGTATTATGAGGTTGTAGCTTTGAATGTAGGTTTAAATGCTCCAATGCAATGAAAACAATGGGAGAAGTCCATTGATGGATGATTGCAAATCCAGACAAAGAAAGAATTGATGCAAGAAATTGAGCTACAAAAATCAAAATTCACTGTTAAATTAAAATTGAGCAATCAGTATTTTTGAAAAATTGAGGCTAAAAATGTTCAAAGACAGAAGGAGTAATACAAACATATTTTGTAGAAACTTTTCCAATTATTTCTAAAGATGAGATACAAAGTACACACCTGGCGTCATCTGTAAGTAACTTTATTTATGTATTGCATGTTTGTCCATATTTTACATTTGTCCAAAAATTTAAAATATCAGTATAAATCTACTTAAAATGAATTATTCAATATCTAGACTTAGAGAAAATCACCATTTTTTTAATGGCTTTGCAGTCCGATTCAAAAACAAGTACATCATTTCCTGTGTCTTGCCACCAATCACGGGAATGGCGCTGTGGATGGGTTGGATGCAGTGGTGAAATATAAGCTTTGGAATGCCATAAAAGTCACACAAGTTAGCTTCAACGCCGCATGGCAATGCTACGTTTATTTGTGAATTCCAAAGATGTCACATACTTGATCGTCAATGCTGATGATTATACTTCCAGCGACACCAAAAAGGGCTTCTGTTATGTTGGCAAGAATTAGATTTGTTTCCTAGTCTTCTGGATACTCAGACAGTGAAGAGGAAAATAAGGAAGAAAGTGAACACAAAAGGAAAGAAGGAGATAATAATAAGAGAGGCGGAGATGAAATAAAGCAAAGTTAGTATAAAAGACAAAGGAAATGAAGAATATATATTGGGGAGATTGAAGATAAAAATATGATGAGGATACATAAATTAGAAATAATTGGGGACGACGACATGAAAGCAGCAGGTTGTAGATTTAAAGTCCAGTACAATAGTGGACATTATAATGATGAAATTTCCTACGAAAAAGATGGCATATAAATATGTGGGTATTGTGAATAAAATAAGACGACGAAGACCATGAAATCACAATCACTTACTTTAGATTAAGTGGTGATGGTGGGAAAATACTTAAAGTCGTTGACAGTGACATATCAGATATCATGTTCAACCAAATTACAAAGAAGTTGTCCACACCAATGTTTGTGAGTAAGGATGACCGCATTTATTATAAATTTAACAAGTCTATTGTTGTTTTGAAAAATAACTGTTATGAGTACTAGTTTATGATACAGTAAGATTACAGTATCATAAACTAAAGATTACAGTAAGCAATTAGACACAATTATATTTTACTTTTATTAAATTTATTACACCTGTCACAAGTGTCACATTCGTTACAATGTTTGTAAAATGATACCCAATTAAATGAGTCGCATATTTCCCTGATACTATTGTCATCCTAAACGTATTTTCTCGTAATTTATTAAATATTATTATTGTAAACTAAGTTTAATTTTTTTGCTAAACTTTCCCATAGAGGTTGCAAGACTGGCAACAGTTTTGGTCATATCTGTCACTGGCCTTTGAATATTTGTATCTTTTTTGTAAAAGCCATAAATCTTTGATTATTTTAATATATATGTATTAAATTAAGATCTACAGAAATGTGGTAAAATCATGTTTTTATTAAGTATTATATAAAATTATAACCATAAACCCAACTTAAATTACGACTGACCTATACGCATTTTTAATTGTATTTTGAAAGACAATTAAAAATATTTACTTATATCCTATTTTATGAGGTAGGCGAAACCTAAATAAAAAGATTCTGGTGTTTGAATTGATTTAAAATTATATAATTGCATTCAACAATACTAAGCTCAATTAATTGTATGGAAAAAATTATCGATAGCATAATTTAATACTAACGTAAAGGTCAAATAAATATCTTTACACAAAAACTAAATAATCAATTGTAATGTATACTTTTATTTTACATATAATTAGGCATATTATTTTGTAAATGTTATATATGAAATAGTAATTTCTATGCAGATATGTGACAGAACATACTACGGTGTCAGTGTGCAAGTAAGATGTGTATCTATTATGGCGTAAACAAGATGATAATCGCTTCGTAATGTTTGTCTGTTTTGTAACAACCTCTTGGCAATTGGGCCAAATATACATATAACTTAGTTTTAACAATTGATTAATCGTGAACTGTTTCAATCAAATGTTCTTGCATTCGACCGAAACAGTTCACATTTGTGATTAGACAGAGATATTGGTGATTTATTTAAATTTGCATTTTTATTCACTTGGCTGTGAAGAGGTTAAGAGTCTAGGAGCTTTATTGATTTTATTAATGTAATAGGATCTATTGATCTATTGATTCTATTAATGTAATAGGAATATCCTACGGATAGCTAAAAAAGATTGTAACTTAACAAATCAAAAAATTTACTTGAAAACGAAATTTATCCTTCTATTATTGCTATGAGCAAAATCGAAATCGAATTAGGGAAATTTGGTACATTGTGAATAAGCTGCTTTTCCATAGATAACTTATGGAGCAAAGTCAATGTGCCTTGTGTAATGCGTAAAAAAGTTTTTCGCAAAGTTTTTTACTTTGTGTTGTGTTCAATATTACAGTAGAATTTTACACCATCAAAACGAGAAGTTTTTTTTCACTAATTCGGTAACAAAGCATTTAATAATATTATGCGCTTCTGAAACAAAAACCTTACTTTTGTGTTAAAAAAATTTCTACATCAGGAATCATTTACAAAAAAAGATAGTCAATAGATAAATTTGCTTTATGTCACTATGTTTGAATAGTACTGTTATTAAATGGTAACATTTGTTTCCCATCAAAAATTTAAACCATTCAGACTCGAGAATCGTGCCAGAAAACAGATATTCAAAAGCCATTTGTCTAATTGCAATTTTTAATACTTTACACCTAATTCATAAATAGCTAGAGTATATAGATATTGTTACGGTATAGCAATAACAATTATATATTTTAAAAAAAAAACAATAAGTATGTGAATTACGAGTTGTGCTAGAGAAAATGAGACAGATAGCATTTTTGTCTTAATGTCTAATTCTGTTCAATGTGTACTTCTATTATCATAAATATTTAATGTTATACAATTTTGCATAAAATAATTTTAACAGAAAATATTTAGCTATGTAAATAAACGGTGATATTATAATAATACTTTTTTATGAACAACTTGCATAAAAAAATTAAATTATGTTTGGATCACTTCATTTTGTTTTGTATCGAAACAAACTTGGGGTTATCATGGATTTAGCTGTTCATAAATGATATTATTTTTTAAATATTTTATATTTTTATAAAGGATCAAATATGTATGTACACATTTACTGTACTGTATTCGTTGTATAATTTGATATTGTTATCCTGAAGGTAAGAACAGGTAAGGACAGGGTATCAATCACATTATATCTTGAAACTCTCTAATAAGATATACGAAGAGGAGAGGGAAAATACAAAGTCGTGTAAAGAAATTAATAACATCATTCAGTATTTAGACAATAGAGTAACCAGTTGAGTAATAAAGATGCCAATACACTTACTTGTGCTATTTGAACTATGGTTTGTCCTTTTTTTAATTCCAAATTTTGTCCAACATATCATTACAACAAATTGAAAAATAAATTAAATATTTGCTTGATATAAGTTAATCAATCTTACCTATAGAACCTCATAAACAAAAACAGTCACATTCTTTCCGAATTCGAAATGTTTACGTAGGAGTGATACGAGAAATTTGTGTGATTTAGTTAAAATCATCATGACATTTTATAGCTGTATTTTGAAACTTGCAAAAAACGTTACATCAAATTTAATTTTATTACATTTGCTGCATATATTCTATTTTATTTAGTGATTTAACTTGTTAGCAGAATATTATTTTTGACTTTCATCAAGAAATAGTTCTAATGTAAGCAATGTCTAAATGTAAGCACATAATTTCATATTGATTCATCCGAAGTGTTGAAACGATGAACAGATTTAAATATAGTAATCTATTGATTATTCAATATATTAGAAGACAAACTGTGTAGCTCTGAACAGTTTAAATGTCTCAAAAAGGGATTCAAACTTATTTCAATGAAATCTTTGAAAATCTCGCATTTTAAAGCGACTTAAGACAAATTTCGCAGTAACAAAGAAATATGAAATCTGCAATTCTCGATGATATAACGATGTAGATATCCTCTGTCCACAAGGTTGTCTAACAAACTTCGACATATTTTTTATAAATATATTATAACATTTTACTTTTAAAAACGTTTTATTGCACCCTTTCCGATAATTCAAATGTTTCCCCATCGATAGCAACGGCACGCAATGCCTTATAAGCAATTACATGTAGCTTGCCCTGAACATTTAGCATATATACATAATATAGACATATTTATATTTTAGCATATATATTTATATATTTAGGTTAATAAGTAAGAAAATTTAAGCATATTTAAGTTGTGCTGTTCAAGCGAAAGCCACACTTCGATATATGATTTGTAGTTTGCACTCACAAAGTGAATGTTTCTTGTGTTAGGTAAAACGTACAAACTTCACACCCATATTGTATGAAATTACAAAAATGTTTCTAATCAGAAATGGTCGCTGATTACTTCGCTTCAAAAAGTCAGTTCATAGTCTCAAGACATGCAGAAGCTTGATTATCGGCTATATTCAGCCTGAAACAATGCTGCAATTATGACATTTGCATATAAACAATGAATTGTGTTGTTATAATGAGCTAGCTGTCAGTTTATCGCCTTCTTTCGAAAATAATTTTAATAGTTGTCCGATTTTTGAAGAGACATTATATTTTGTCAGTGAAATTTTCTTTGTGCATTTTCGCTAAGAAAGTAAACAATGGTGATTATCAAATGTTGCTATTTATTACGTGATTAACTTTTTCATTTTTCTTTTAGTGAAAAAAATAGTATTATTGAGAATGGTAGATCGAAGTCAATTTTGAATTTACACATTCGTAATAAATCTAGTGTACGGCATTTTCATAGAAATTTTGTTTGCTGTAAATGAAAGAAAATGGTTAAAAAATAAAGTAATAACCGAATGTAAGACTCGGTCGTGATTATTTTATTAAAAAAAAGTGATTTGATAAAAGTTCCTATATAAAACTCCACTTTGTCAAGGAAGTTTCAGTTATAAGCTTTTCGACTTACTTGCCCTTTTAGTGAAATTGGTGGAACAAATTCAAGTTTAGCAAAAATGTGAATTTGCATATTTTTTTTTGTTAAATGAAAGTGAATGGTTGAAAAACGAAATAATAACCGAAAGTAGGACTCGGTCGCGATTATTTTACTAAAAAAAAAGTAGTTTGAAAAAGTTCCCATAGAAAACTGCACTTTGTCAAGAAAGTTTTAGTTATTAGCTTTTCAACTTATTTGCCATTTTTGTAACAATAGACACAAAGAGTATCCAAATACAAAGAGGAATTGATATTAAAAAAAAGAAAATAAATAAAATAAGAATACGAAATTGTGCTAAGTAAACGTGCCAATTGACAGCCATTTCCTCATAAAAAAGCATTTTGGAAATCAATGTTTTATAATGAAATAATTGTGTCCGAGCCCTAATTTTTTTCAATGCGACATTTTATGTGTATATTTTTTCATTTAAGACAAAAAACATATTGGTTGCTAATCAGAAGTTGCATTTTAAATAAAAATATTTTGTTAAATTTAATTATATATTTAGTCATAGTTCAATAAGCCCGGAAATTACGTCATCAAGTTTATTGATTTTGAGTGCCTACGATTTAATTATTCAGCCACCTTTTCAATCGATTACACCTTTAATGCCGTTTTCAGTGCATTTGTGTACATATATTTAATTTTTTATACGTCTGTCCTTTACAGCTTGCCCTTCTCAAAAAGCACTACACGCCACTGATTGATAGTATCAATATTTTTACTAAAACACTTTTTGCTACTGGACTCTCCAAACACATTTTTTAAAAGAAATAATTTGAACTCGTTAACATAGAAAATAAATCTTAAGTTTGTCGCAATTTTTAATTATTTAATAATATTTCGTGAAATCTGGCACATTAAAATATTAATTTTCCATTTATAATAATCACAAATAATTTTGCAACAGACTGTGTTTTGTTAATCTAAATTACATACAAGCACTCAAGAAAAAATCATAAACATTATGAAAAAAAGAGACATGTCGAATCAATGTGTTGTTGGTCAAGCACAGAAAAACATGTTACAGTGTAACTAATTACGTTTTAATTTTGCAACTTACTTTGGTATAAAATTCTGAAAAAACTAATGTCACTTTTCATGAAAATAAAAGTTATTACTCGAATTGTATACTTCCATTTATCTATACATAACCTCCGAAACATACACAAAGAATAAAAAAAATATTATGTGCATCTGATAAAAATATTCAAAAAATAATTATAAACTGTGGTTTTTCTAAGACGCACTTGATGAGTTATTTAAAAAAAAATTTTTTTTTGTATTCAGGTCAAATTAAAAATTAAAATATTCATACATTGTCAATCAACATAACCGATTATTCATAATGAGATATGCACAATGATTCTTATGAACGAATTTTATTCAATAAAATAGCATTTGTATTAATTTCTAACGTCTTTTTAGACACTTTTGTTAGTTTACATATCAATTAATCAGCATTCCGTACAGCTCTGTGAAATACTACAGTGACAATATCGTCATTTGGAAACAAATATTGAAATAACTTTTGTTTTATAGTAGAGTCGAATTATAGTTTTGGTGTTATGACAAGATTAGATTAGAGACGCCCACGAAATTTCCCACTATTATACCATTAAGCTTTGTGGTATATTGTATTCAAACAAATGACTGCACTAAAACATATTGAATTATAGCAAATGACATGTGGTTGCCGTACTTTTCATGCGAGACAATGAAAACAATCTTTTGTGCTGATGTTATACATACACCTGTGTGCGTTGACGATATATGTAATTTTTGGCATTCTATGTTTATCAATTTCGGGTATGCAATTTACAAGCAAGATATTGGTTGTAATACACAAAATTTTAGTTAATGAAACTTTGGCAATATATCTATAGTTACTACTATATACAATAAAATCACATTTATTGCAAAATAAATCAAATAAACTAATTATTGAATATATTTGGTGTTAATTTTGTAGAAGTTCATTACAATTTAATTTTTAAACAACTAAATGAAACTACATCAAGTAGTATTATTTCTACTTTATTTAAATTCATTACCACGACCTAGGTTTTGTTGTATGACAATATCTACGGTGAGTAATTTGTAAAAATTCTTTACAAATAAACTAATTATTGCCAACATGATAAGCCGCTGCATAAGCACAATTTTTGTATAGCGAAAGCATGAAATATTTTTTAATTTTTGGTAACAAACATAATTTTTTTATTACTTTTTCACAAATTGCATAATAAATTGAGCATAGAGAAAATTATTTCGTGCTGCAAATACAGTATATTATAATTACAATCACTTTGGAAGTGAATATTTCTGGCATACCTGAACATGTATGAATTTAACATATATAAATCGAGTGCAGTGGTGGATGTTTCATAATAGAAATGAAGTGAACATAATGTTCAATAAATACAGACTACTTTCAATATACACTTTAAAAATTTAACTCGCTTATTGTTCCATTTACTACAGACAGCTCACTAAAACGTCTGCAGGTGAGGATATATAAAGATATATAATGTTTTTATTGGATTCTGTTTCGAACTTGTTGAAATAAAGACGTAACTGCGTTTCTGTGGATAAAAGATTTATTTACTTGTAAAACGTTCCTTCTACAATTTGCTAGTAACATTATCTTATAAACTAAACATTTACTCACCTGTGGATAAAAGAAACAACATTTAAAGCCCTTATTTCGGGTTTATCATCTGAATTCGACAGGTAAGCTTTTTACAATAAATACTGAATCAAAAACAAATCTAACCTCTATGGAACTTATCATAGATAATGCGGCAGAGTTTAAATGAAAGGATACCTATAGGTTTAGATATATATTATATATATAAATATATCCATTGTATATACAAGCAATTCAGGTTCTGAGACAAATCTACGCCCAGGATATTCAGTTTGGAATCATTAAGTACAGTTATCAAATATGGAGTTATGTTGTAGTTCCTTTACACTTATATTACGTTTAGTCTAAGAAAAAGCCATAATGAGATCAAAATCTTATAGCTATTGTTCGCTAATTAGTAGAATGCCATAAACTGATAACAGCCGTAAAATTATCTATTTATTTATTATCTTTAATGCACAATTAAATGAAACTAAGTGATTTAGCATTATTGCTACTTTATTTAAATTCTTTACCACGGCCTAGGTTTTGTTGTACTACAACATCTTCCAGTGGGCAAGCTATTGCCACCAGTTAATTGCGAATAATGAATTTCTACAAAATTTATACCAAATATATTCAATATCTTTAATGTATAATGCGGACTTTTACTATATGAGCAATCTCTTACTAAATACCAAGTAATGGAATATATATATATTTTGTATGCTTGATGCTTATATCTCTAAATTGTTTCTCATTATTTTTGGTATTTATATTATTCAATGTTGGCTGGTAAATTTTCAAGTAGCAAAAGTATTCACTAGTTTTAGACTACAGGTTTTATAATTTTGTATTTAATTTCGTATCAATTATTGTGAATTTAAAAAAGGTTAATCGCTCCTCAGTGAATGTCAAGATGTGAAATATAATAAATCTAAACAGACAAAATAGGAAGTAATGATTAAATCAAATTCCATTTTAAGTTACTTCTCGTTTGTTTTCTTCTTTAGCTTACTAACTACTCTAAGTCAATAATATATATATTTTTCTGCATAAAAATATTTCAAAAGAACTAAATATACTAGACAATAAGAATTAACAATTACGTAAGTGTAACTGTTGAGTCTTGAAACATAAGTGTAAAGTATATGGGAGTCATAATTGTAACGAATTTATGGACTTAATACATTGTATACATTTATTTTCAATTAGTACATTATTTTACGAAATTATTGTATATAAAGGTACTAGTTATCACATTTTGATAAATTTTTCCTCTACAGTGAGTGTGATTGATTATAGTTGGATTAATTGTTCTTAACCTAATGTAAAAAATTTTATATAATCAAAGCATTTTACTTCATGACAATTTATTGGACGTTCATTTTAGATGTCTTATCAAATGGAATATTCTAAAAATTATTTGTCTGTGCTCAGGAAATATACAAAATTGAGAAGATTTTAAGTTACATATTCTTCACTACCTTTTTATATATTTTATGTAAATGCATGTGCATGTCATAATTTTAAATGTTATAATGAGATCTGTGTTTTTTATTAAAGTTAAAACCAAGATTTTTATTAACGTGAAAACTTAGATAGCATTTCAGAATTTTTTTTTGTTGCAACTGATACGTGACAATCTGTGTAGGGATGGTTTTAGATTTCGAGAATTTGATTATGGCTTGTATATTTTCTTCTGGGGGCTTCTGAAACGCAGTATCCGAGGAATGTCACCTCCAAATTGCCGAAATTGCACTTCCATGGGTTTATAGTGATGCTATTTTTTGTCTAACCATTGGAGTACCATTTCAAGATGTTGACGTTGTTGGTTTTCGCTCCCGGATATTACCATAAGGTCGTGGATGAATGGGAAGTCAAAGTTGTGTATCTGCCCGGAAATTCTTCAGCCCTGGGCACATTCTTGGAAATTTGAAAACACCGAGTGGTGTAATTATTGCGGTTTTTTCTATGTCGGTCTCTGCAACGGGAATTTATTGGTATGTCCGGTTCAGGTCAATATTTTATCTGGTTTTATTAGCCAGCCGATATGAGAAATCCTTGATGTGTGGTATCAGGTAGCGATGGGGTTTGGTTATTGCATTTAGCCTTCGGTAGTCGCCGCAGGCTCGTAGGTCATTTTGGTATGTTCTTTTTTGGTACGACGTGGACTGGAGATGGCCAGGGGCTTTTGCTTGGACTACACAAGTCCTGCTGGATCATGTTGTCAAATTCCTTTTTCACCAGGTTGTACCGGTGTGGCAGTAGGGATTTCACTCGGCAGTGTAGGGGTGGTACGGTGGTTTCGATGACATGCTCAATGTGGTGTGTGGGTGTGAGTGTCATCGATGTGAGACAGGTGATGCCGGGATATTTGGTCAGAATATCGTGGTAAGACTGCTTTATATCGATGCTCCTAATTGTAGGCGTGTTGGTTGTGCATTGATGGCGAGGCTCGTGCAATTGTCAATAAGGAGACGGTTTTTTAAGTCGACGATCAGCTGGTAATGTTTTAAAAAATTAGCAAGCAGGATGGGACTACTGACCGTGGTGACGATGAATCGCTATTTTTAAGATCGGCGCAGGTTTAAGTTGAGCTCCATAGTTCTTTCGTCATAAGTGGAAATTACCGTATTGTTGGCAGTGTAAAACTGGAACGGTAATGGTCGAGCTGAAGAACCCCTACTGCGTGGTAGAACGGGTATACTGGCATCTGTGTCTACCAGGAAGGTTAGCTTGGACCTTTTCTCCGTGACGAAAAGGTAGTGGGATATTTTAGTAAATGCCGGATTCCACCACGGCCAGCATTCTCTTCGGTTTAAATTCTCGGAGTGCTTGAACGAGCATGGCATGGTGCATTTCCTTGCGTTGGCACCAAATATTTTGGTGGTAATAGCAATGCGTTGGATTACGTGGAGTGTGTGGCTTGGGCAGTGATCGGTGGGGTTGGCTGGATTTTAATGAGCTGATCAGAAGCGCATTGGATTGCGGCATGGATAGTATTTCAACTGTGGCCTCGAATTGAGCTCTGCATTCTTGAGCAAGAGCCTACGGATTTCATTAAGCAGAGATTCGTTGCTTGTTGCGTCTATGGTAGAGGTGCATGGTGGCCGAGCGACCGAAGATATTTCTTGGGTCTGCTCTAGCATCTTATTGGCGAGCACTGCAAGATTGTCCAGTGTCATATTTTTCGCGATATATTATCGCTGATGATGAGCATACTGCGGGTGTTGGCTGGTAGTCGATTCAGTCACAGGAAGCGTATTGTCCTGTCAGGAACCTGGACTCTTGCGAGAGCTCTCATTTTCCGTATGATTTGAGTTGGTCGTTGATCACGCAGGTCAGTTTCGAATATTAGTTATTGGAACTGCCTTTCATCATTTTCATTGTAAACCGAGATGAGTCAGTTTTTGATGAGTGTGTAAGCTTTGCATTGTCCTTAATTTTACTGTGGATATCGCTGATTTGTTCCATGTCTTGTTGATGAATCGCTGAAAGGTTTGTGGTGTACATTAGTTACAGTGTCGGACCCAGAATAATGGGTCCAACACTGTAATATAAAAAATGTAATAATAAATGTAGAAAAGGATGCCTTGTGGAACTCCTTTTTTTATCTCTTCAGGAGCCAAGCAGTCATTAAATAGTTCGATGTGAAAATTTCTCTTATCGAGGTAAGATTTGAGGATATTAATGAATGAGAGCAGAATTTGCTTCTTCAGTTTGTATACAAGGTCCTTATGCCAAACTTTATCAAGCGCTTGGCTATCATCTAAGAACGCTGCTGAGCAGTACAAATGCAATGAACTTGTTCGATAGTACCACGTTTCTCTCTAAACCCGAATTTCAGAATAACACAAATTTATTCAAAATCTGTACAAAAATGTCTAAAAAAAACCAGTTTTGTCTAGGTCAGTAGGAAGAAATAAAAACATGCAGCACTAGTAATGTTCCAAAAAAAACCTGTCGAGCTATTGAGGCGATAATATACCTTCCACCTCTGGAGAAAATTACTTGGAAGGAGAAGTGAAAGAAGTCGATGTACCTGCACCAAAGAAACAAAAGCAAAAAGGCAATACCATAAAACAATGGTACAGCACTCCCAGCAATACATTTACTTCATGCATTAAGGGAGACCGTGATGAAGAAGTTTCTTTTAACTCTCAAGGGGAAATGTCTGCCGTGGAATGTTTCGAATTGCTCTATAGTGAACACATAGTTAAATTCATATCAGACATGAGTAATTTGTATGCTTTGCGGAGAAATCACACTCTAAAACGTAAGTTATGATGAAATTAGGGTGTATATTGCTTTATTGTTTCTTACAGGATATTTGACACCCAAGTACATGAGAATGTTAAAATAAAAAATGACACACATAATAACCTAATAGCATCTAGATTAAGGCGAAATAGATTTTTCAGTAGTATCTCCATCTTTCCGACAGTGCCACCTAATGACAAATTTGCTAAGGTTCGAGAATATTTTACAAAACTGAACATCAATTTTACCGCAAATTTCAAAAAAGCTGATTCTTCACAGGTTTCCATAGACGAAACTATAGTACCATACTTTGTAATGCACGGTACCAAACAACAAGGTTCGGCACGGAAAACCAATAAGGTTCGGTTACAAGCTCTGGTCAGCAGTTACTCGCCATGGATATTTAGTAAATTGTGAGCCTTACCAGGGCGCATCTGGTCCAGGACAAAAGATGCAGTCCGACTTAGGCTAAGGAGTTGCTATTATTTTAGAACTCCATTCAAGATTACCACAAGAACTAAGTCCATACAATTTATACTTTGACAATTTTTTCACTAGTTTACCATTGTTAAAGTATTTGGGAGAGCAGAATGTTGGGGGTACAGGTACTGTTCGGGAAAACCGTCTGCAGAACTGCAATTTGCTGAACTCAAAGGACATGAAAAAAGAGCCATGTGATAAGCTATCTTATAAAGCTTATGAAGACACTATTGCAGCTAAGTGGCGTGACAACAGTATCGTTATCATTGCATCTAACTGCCATGGATTGGATCCTATCACAAATGTGGATCGAAGTGGATTTGTCAGTAACAAAAGGGCAAAAATTCAAGTAGATTGCCAAGCAGTTATCAAGATGTATAATAAGTACATGTGCAGGGTGGACCGTTTTGATGAAAATGTTGACTCCATGAGGGTAGCTCTTCGCGGCAAAAAGTGCTGGTTCCCTCTTCTTACTTTTGGATTAGATGCAGCTTGCAAAAATTAATGGCTGATCAAAAGACAGTCGGAAAACAACTGGATCTACTGCGATTTCTGGCAAAATATCGCAACCCACAAATCAGTTTGTGGCATACTTCTGCAAATAAGAGTAGCTACCGAGGTGAGGAGTGCAGGAAGCGCTCACAATCACTCGCAAATCGACTGCTCTCAACGAAGATGTGGATATTGTCACCAATGCACCAGAAAAATGTGTGCCATACCGGTTTGCATCTGAAGTATTGGTACAGCTTTCACAATAAATAAGTGTTCTTTTTTATTATAAATATTATTATAAAAACTGACGTATTATTCCTACAATAAGAATGAAAATTCTGTATCCCCTTCAGAATCTTAACTGTACAATGACCAATGGCACCTGTAGGTGACACCTCCATAAAAAAATATAGGCAGTTTAATTATTTTTTACTTATTTTTTGTCTTAACCAAATGTATATTAGCTAGTTTATTTAAATAGAAAAGAAAAATCTTTATTAACTTTGACATGGGAATTGAAGAGTTAAAGACAGTAGGAAGTTATTTTTACAAAATTAATAATATTTAGTCATAAGAACAATTGTGCGCATCTTATATCATCAATAAAGTGTTTCACAGTGCTGCTGTTTATAAACAATCATGTTTTGAAACAACAGCTCAATCTTTCTTTTAGCAAACAATACTTTTTCGCAAAATTATTGTGCATATCTAATATATTCGTTATTATGAATAATGTTTGTTTTACATATTATATGAATAAATTGCTTTTGAAATTGATTGGAATTTTACTGTTCGTTTTTTGTTATTACCATTAGCATATCAAGAAACAAAGCCTTCCCTAAGGGAAAAAAACAGATCTTTTAAATTTACTACTTAAAAAATCTGTTTTTTTCCCCTAGTCTTGTAAATGTAAAAAATTTGATTTTATATGAATATCCATTAGAAAAAATGTTTTTCTATCAACATAACTCTCATAACATAATTTCAACATAATGCACATTGGACAAACAACAGTTTATAATAATTTTAAAATACTTGGACATTTCAGATAAAGGTAATGTTTTTTATTCTTTATTTATGTATCGGTGATTACGTAAATATAAATGGAAGTATATAATTATAGTTATAAGTACTATTTCACCAGATTTTAGATAGCACTATGGTAATTTACCATAGAAGAAAAAAATGTCATGCTTTTTTTTTAATAATTTGTCATTTTATTTTTAAAAATTTAGACAATTTTTTTCAGAATTTTATACATAATTTATCAAATTGAAATAAACCATTATTTCAATTTTTTTTAAGTGCACGACTGACGACATATAAATTCGACATGTCATTTTTTTCACAATGTTTATGAATTTTTTTCAAATATTGTAGGTAATTTAGATTGATATAACTTATAACATTTCTTTTGGAAATTTATTTGTGATCTTTTTAAAAGAAAACATAGTTCTTTATCTGTCATAGTTCAAAAACTAGTAACTAAGCCGAAAAGTATCGACAGACACTCTGATATACAGTCTGAAAATCCAAGAGCAATTGATACTTCAAACAGATTCTCAATACTAACTGTAGACCCTGAAGTGGAGAATACCGAAACTACAATAAATTCTAAAAAAGCATCAAAACCTCCAGCTATAATTCTCTATGGCATAGATGATCTTACACAGCTAACAAATCTACTGCTAGAAGTGGTAAACAAAGATGAATACACCTTCAAAGTGGTCAATAGAAATCGACTAGTTATATCCACAAAATCAGCAGAAAAATACAAAATTTTAATTGATCATATTAGAAGTGACGGTTTGATTGGCCATACATATACCAATAAAGATGAGAGGTGTCCACGGTATGTTATTAAAAATCTTAGTACACCAGTACAGGCTATCGTCGATGTCATAGGGGAAAGTGGAAACAAAGTAAAAGGTGAAATTGTTACAGCACGTAAAAAAGGAACTAAGGAGCCACTATACACATTCTTTCTAAATGTTATTCCGCATGAAAACAACAAATATATTAAAGAAATTAAGTATATATACTACCAAAGAGTCTTAATACATGTCTATCCCTCTATGCACTAGATGTCAACAGTATGGTCATACAAAGAACAACTGTATGAGACCATTCAGGTGTGTAAAGTGTGCTGGTTCTCACAAAACGATGTCATGCACTCAAGACAAAAATACTCCAGCAGTTTGTTCACTCTGTTCAGGAAGCCACCCTGCTAACTATAAGGGATGTGTAGTATATAAAGAAATATTAGTACGAAAATTGCAAAAAATATACCTAAGATATCCCTAAGAATGAAACATACATATGAACCAACAGAGGGTCTATTGCCTAATTTAATCCCTGATAGAATAGAAAGACAATCACCAATCACGAAGACCCACATGTTACCAAAGACGGGTCCGTGAATTAATGAAATGTGTGACCAATCTAAGACTACAAACACTTTCCAATGGAGAACCAACATACTGGCCTACAGATCACAAGAAAACTCCAGATCTAATAGATTTTTTCATTCATAAAGATTTACCCCATAAATATGTTAGTGTCGAATCATGCCTGGACACCACATCTGACCATACTCCAGTAATTTGTACCCTCAGCGTGTCTTGTCATTAACAAAGTCCAACAAATAAATTTGTATAATAACAACACTGACTGGCTGGCATTCTCAGAATTTTTGGAAACCAAAATAAATATGAAAGTACGACTTAAGTCCGAGGAGGATAAAGATGAGGCTACATTTCTCATCACAAACTTAATGCTGGAATCTGCCTGGCGTGCTACTCCATCTAGCCAGAATGTTCCTACAAAATGTAACATACCTTTAAAACTACGTAAAAAGCTAGAGGAAAAAAGAAAACTAGACTAAAGGATGATAGAATGTTATGGAACAAGGCAGTAAGAGAACTAAGAGAAATGTTGGTCGAACATAAAAATAAATCACTTCAACAAAGACTGTCAAAATTATCAGCAACCAAACATGAGAACTACACTCTTTGGAAAATCACTAAGGAATTCAAAAGACCACAACAAGTTCCTCCATTAAGAAAATCCTATGGTATCTGGGTTAAAACGCCTAGCGGAAAAGCTGAACTGTTTGCTGAGTATCTTAAAGATGTGTTCAGCCCAAATGAGGCTAGTAATGATGAATTTGAGAGTGAGATTGAAAGAGTAATAAGCAGTGATCAATTGTTGTCTCCACCATTAAAGCTAACTACACCAAAAGAAGTAGCTAAAACAATAAGGAAACTACCAAACAAGAAAGCTCCAGGGTTTGATCTCATTACAGCAGAGATTTTGAAACACAAACATTTCTATTCAAGGAAAACTATTCCCTTTTGTGGTAGACACCACAAAAGGGAATAGTTTTCCTCACTATGCTCTACAATGCAATCAAGAGATTCTCATACTATCCAAAACTATGGAAGATATCTGTCATACGTATGTTAGCAAAACCTGGCAAGCCACTAACTGAACCTATCTCATACAGACCAATTACTCTGTTACCTATCATCTCCAAAGTTTTTGAGAAAATACTTCTGACTAGATTAAAGCCAGTTCTTAACACTGAACATGTAATCCCCGACCATCAGTTCGGATTTAGGTCACAGCATTCAACCATAGAACAGGTGCACCGGGTAGTGAATACTATAAGACAATCTTTAGAGAGAGGAGAATATTGCTCTGCCGTGTTCCTAGATATCCAGCAGGCGTTTGACAAAGTTTGGCATAAAGGGCTCCTGTACAAACTGAAGATTCTTCTCCCTAACTCTTTGTACATGGTGTTGAAGTCATATTTACAGGACCGCAAGTTTATTGTAAAATTTGATGAAGAATTTTCTAAAATATATAATATCCGAGCATCCGTACCACAAGGATCTGTACTCTGTCCAATTCTTTACTCAATGTATACATCTTATTTATCAGTGACCCAGGAAGTAATGACTGCAACATATGCAGATGACACAGCTTGTTTCTCCTGTGATAAAGATGCCAACAAAGCATTAGCTAAATTACAAATACAGTTTGATTGTGTCAATCAATGGTTAAAGAGATTTTTTTTGACATTTACTTTGCTTAAAGGACATTGCAAGCCGGTTACTATGGATAATCGAGAGTTACCATGCAGAGCCAGTGCTAGATATCTAGGCTTCCATTTAGATAGGAGACTAACATGGACAAACACATAAAAGTAAAGAGACAAGAAGTAAATATACACAGTCAAAAACTGTACTGGCTGATAGGTCGACAATTTATGCTCTCACTAACTAATAAACTGCTTATTTACAAATGCCCATCTGGACTTATGGCCTGGAATTGTGGGGCTGCTCGGCTAGCAACTCAAACCTAGAGATTTTACAACGGTTTCAAAATAATATCTTAAGAATGCTGTCTAGTGCACCATGGTATGCTCGTAATACTGAGATACATGAATATCTAAGTATACCAACCATCAAGGAGGAAATAAATAACCGTTGCATAAAATACAAAGAAAGACGTTGGTGCCACGCAAATAATCTGGCCCAAGATTTGATAAAGACAGATGAACAAATTGCACGTCTTAAAAGATGGCAGATATTAAATCTTGACAAAAGGCACTAAAGTGTAATGTGTAAATTTAAAAGCTTTAAAGTTTTGAATCTCGATGGAGAATCAGCCATCCAAACATCAAGTATTGGAAAACATCTGATTATGGTTATTCAGCCGATTGCATATAGTCAAAATAATTGCACACTTGTCATGATTTAGGTTGTCTATTGCATGAGATCCTTTGCCTTTATATACGGTCAGCTAAAAAATGTTTCGCGACCCTAAGGTTGAATCTCATGCAGATTAAAGGACGTTAGTTTCTCTTCCAGATCGATTCTATAGGTAGTATGGACCATGTTAAAATTTTCACACTAGTAAACAAAACAGTATAAAAATATACTATATATATATATATATATATATATATATATATATATATATATATATATATATATACATACACATATATATATTTATATATATTCTATTCTTTAGATCGCCCGTAGCACATTTGACGGGGGCACATCCTAATAATTAGCCTAGGGCGGTCAGAATTCTTGATCAGTCGCTGATTATAAGTCTATGGTATTATCTAACTTTAAGTTTTGTTTTTTTTGCAGGGCAAAAGCATGACTGAAATTGTGTGGTAGGGAGGAATTGGCCTTGCGACATGAATGTCCTCCTTAGTCATAAATGTAGAATCCGTAGAAGACACTTCTTTAATGGAAATTTTAAAACATTTCATTACAGAAAATTATTATACAGTAAAGCTGCATGCTTGAATTTGCCAAAACGGACTGAAGAAACCTGACAACCAAGCACAAGCTCAAGCACAGTTCCGACACAAAACTACCAGCAAGACCTTTAGTTGCTGCAGTGGAAGAACGTCTAAGGTTATTTACATGATAATACCATATCATCACTTTACTTGTAGTTACCTAACCCTGCTGCGTGGAAGTAGAAAATGCCTTACACACCCTGTAACCCTGCGGTCATGTCTCGTGGGAACTTCGATTTTGACTTCATCCTCTGGGCCAAGAGGAAGAACACCTTTATCAAAAATTACCCTTATCCTACAGTGGGAACTTGCCTGAAGGAGACCATTAGGTGGCTAGTGGGAAACTAGTCTCTAGTGCCAATCTCGATGTTACCAGGCAACCTTTAAGCGTATAGAGCCTTCTGACAGGGATGGGCATCAACCTGTATCATTAATTAACCTTACTCGTAATCAAAATGAGTGACAATTCACACCAAATCAAAAACCACCCCCAGCCCAAGAAAACTGAAAAGTTTACCAATAAACAAATGTTATACAAAGACTTATTGGAATCTAGACCAAGAGCTAATTCCTTCCATGGAACTTTAACGGCAGCCATAGAAGCAAGAGATGCAATACTAGCATACTTAACTAATGAAACCAGTCACCATCAAACAGAGGAACAATCACCTAATACAGAACAAATGCCACACCCCTGGCAATAAGTACCTAGGTCCAAAAATTTTAAAATTTCCGACACCACTCGGGCCCCAACAACCAAAACACAAAATAGATTTAAAGACTTATCCGTTGATGAACCAGAACCAATCACACCCATAGCCTCCAATAAACCACCACGCATTATGCTATATCGAGTAGATGATGTAAATGAACTCTCCAAATTAATTGAAACCATCATCAGCCCTTCAAACTTTACATTCAAGATAGTAAATAAAAATTTTCTACGTGTTATGATGAACGAAACTGAAGACTACACAAAAATAGAGAACATCATCAGACAAAAGGGCCTGATTGACACACATTCACAAGAAATGACTTGAAATGTTACCGAATTATAATAAAAAACCATCATCACACAACTCCCCCACAAAGCTGGAAAAACAAAACTGTAGTCCAGTGTCAATGATGCCAGCAGCATGGCCACTCAAAAATAATTGTACGAGACCATACAGATGTGTTAAGTGCGGCAAAGAACATAAAACATCGGACCGCCCAAAAAAGACCGAAACACCCCTGCTAAGTGTGCTTTATGTTCGTGTGACCATCCTGCCAATTATGAAGGTTGCTAGGTCCATAAAGAGACTCTGGTTAGAAAAACCAACAGACTAAGAGCTAAATTGAAGACAGGTAGCGATCCCAATAACAGAAGGCCTGAGTTGAACACCAGATCTGTGTCTGAATCTCCAGATAACAATCAAAATAATAGTTAGTACCTATGCAAACGTAGCTTCCAGGTGTACCGCCATCGAACGAGCAGATGACCCGGATCCTTTACCTCAACAAACTTCAATAGAAAAAATCCTGACCAAACAATCTGAAAAGATAGATTTACTTCTCCAAAAAATGGGAACATTATTAAACCTATTATATTAAATCCAAGTAAGATAGAATCCAAGTAGACTAACTCACCAGAACTAAATATGTCTCAAAATCTGTATTTTCAATACCTAAATATAAGATTTTAATTTAATCTTTGCTAATAGCCCACCTAAAGATATTGTAATACAATGAAACCTAGGTTGTGGTAAAGAGCTTAAAGAAAGTAGAAATAATACTACATCACACAGTTTCATTTAATTGTGAATAATGAATTTCTACAAAATTAACTCCAAATGTATTCAATATAAGACTTAAAGTCGAAGAAAAGCATAGTTTAAGACGGGTATGGCACTTGTCTTGACACCCCTCAGATAAAAGGAAATTCTACTAAATAAAGTGAAACAAGGTATAATCACAAAAACCTGATGTCAGATAGCATCTGGGGCTGAAGGTATTACACATAATGAAGCGACACTTTTAAAAGAAATTTTAAAAAAATGATAGGTCGCATCATTTTCCGTGAAAGAATCTGGTGATGCTCCCATTTGTTTACAGAGTACTGAAATATTAAGATTTTATCTAATATTGTTATTAAGAAACAAACAAAGTCTTATGCTGAAAATAAAGACTTTACTAAACCGAGACCTTTGGGAATGAACAAAAGAAAATTAAATAGCAAATGTAGTTTTCAATATTCCAACTTTGTAATACGAAGGTTAAAGTTAGGGGTGAAAAAAACTTTTTACGCTCTTTACCCTAATTACAGGGAAGAATATGTTACCACCCCGTTCCAGATTTTATCAGTAACCATAATTACTCTGATAGATATAGAATAGATGCTGGTTCTAGTGATGAGTGGCATCTGAATTCTGCAGTAAAAAGACGGACAGATACAGATGAAAGTAAGTTCATTTTTCATTTTACTTTTTAAGAAATCAATCATTGCTGAGGATAAGTCATAATAATAGTAATAAATATCAATCAAACCACCAATCTCCCATTAATATATATGGTACCAACGAACACTAGTGCAATGTTACACAAAAACAAACAGACTTACCATATTGAAATTGAAAAAATGAGAAGTCCGATTACTCCATTAAGTTTTATAAAAGTATTAAAAAACCAAGTCTAACAATTAAATTGACAAAAAATGTGGATCGTGATGAATTTCTTGAAATTTTGGTTTGAAAAGAATTAATGCAAGGTCTGTTAAGATCAAGGAATTTGTACTAGATAATGAAAGTGATGGAACTTACTTTTGAAGTATGCATAGGTTAAAAATAAATATTGTAGTAAGCTTTAAACTTGATTTAATTTTAAACAAAGCACAATATTAACAAAAATTATCAAAATTTTTATGGTATTAATAAAAATGTCTAAACCTAGTATATCTAAGTTCACGATATTGTTTGTTTAAAGATTTTAATTTTTTAGAACTTACTTCATTTTCTTATTCAATTAAATTTGAATACACATCAGATGGTAAGTGTGTATTTATAATAATAATACAATGTATAATAATTATACTTATATGGTTTAAGTACATAGGTACTGTACTTTTGTTACATTCAAAAAGTTCTGTTAAATTGTTTTTGTATTAACAGTTCTGTTTAATTGTTTTTGTATTAATAAATATTGTAGTAAGCTTTAAACTTGATTTAATTTTAAACAAAGCACAATATTAACAAAAATTATCAAGCTTTTTATGGTATTATTAAAAATTCCTAAACCTAACATATCTAAGTTCACGATATTGTTTGTTTAAAGATTTTAATTTTTTAGAACTTACTTCCTTTTCTTATTCAATTAAATTTGAATACATGCCAGATGGTAAGTGTGTATTTATAATAATAATACAATGTATAATAATTATACTTAGATGGTTTAAGTACATAGGTACTGTACTTTTGTTACATTCAAAAAGTTCTGTTAAATTGTTTTTGTATTAACAGTTCTGTTAAATTGTTTTTGTATTAATAAATATTGTAGTAAGCTTTAAACTTGATTTAATTTTAAACAAAGCACAATATTAACAAAAATTATCAAGCTTTTTATGGTATTATTAAAAATTCCTAAACCTAACATATCTAAGTTCACGATATTGTTTGTTTAAAGATTTTAATTTTTTAGAACTTACTTCATTTTCTTATTCAATTAAATTTGAATACACATCAGATGGTAAGTGTGTATTTATAATAATAATACAATGTATAATAATTATACTTAGATGGTTTAAGTACATAGGTACTGTACTTTTGTTACATTCAAAAAGTTCTGTTAAATTGTTTTTGTATTAACAGTTCTGTTAAATTGTTTTTGTATTAATAAATATTGTAGTAAGCTTTAAACTTGATTTAATTTTAAACAAAGCACAATATTAACAAAAATTATCAAGCTTTTTATGGTATTATTAAAAATTCCTAAACCTAACATATCTAAGTTCACGATATTGTTTGTTTAAAGATTTTAATTTTTTAGAACTTACTTCATTTTCTTATTCAATTAAATTTGAATACACATCAGATGGTAAGTGTGTATTTATAATAATAATACAATGTATAATAATTATACTTATATGGTTTAAGTACATAGGTACTGTACTTTTGTTACATTCAAAAAGTTCTGTTAAATTGTTTTTGTATTCATAGAAAGAAATAATAGTGATTGTAGATTGTGCACGAAACCATGAAAATTTTCACATTAAATATGTGCACTTTTTCATATTACAAAGACAAAATAATGCAGCACTTTATTAACTTTTAGCTGCAGATGCGAGGTCTCACAGTTTGCCAATTTCATGTTTACCCATTTCCCCGCACTCCCCCCTTCCGAGGCACTCAGAAACTTCGGTTTTAGTTGGCGAAATTACTATTGATTTGGGAGGTTTCATGGTCGGCTGTATATCTAGTGGGTTATTTTGTTTTAAACTTTTACCGAGGAGTGAGACCACACATCCACGTTTCCCATACAAAAATCTCAGACGGAGATTTTATTTGTTTCAGGTTATTTTGGTTCAAAATGTCAAAAAATGGAAAACCAAGTTCTTTTGCATCAAAACAAGCATCAACGCCACAGTTACAACAGCACGCCAATAAAATACTTCGAGTTGACCATCCTCCTTTGAAAATGATTTGATTTGAAATGATTGAAGATTGTTCGATATCTAAAGCTGACTTTGTACAAAATCATGAGAGCGATTAAGAAAAGGATGAAGAAAGTTCCAGCATGAGAGCATACAGAAAAATGTTAAGAAATACAGTTCAGACAATTTCAGATCTAGACCCATTTCAGAAATAATAAATATTACTATGGTAAAAATCACTACAAGTTGAGTAATAATCCACCTTCCAGTATGGTCAAAACAGCTCAGCATAATACAGTTACCATCAAATCTATTTCTTGCTTGACTGAGGACAATAGAAGGGATTCCATTAGTATTTGGGATAAACTTTTTAACAACAAAATGCAGAAGATCATTTTTACATGTGGCTATGTGAAAATCGTCGAATTTAGAGCAAAGTTCAAGCGGTGAGATAAACTTGGATTAAAAGATTTGGCTATGATGGAATTGAATGCTTTTTTGGGATTATTATACTATTCCACTGTCTTGAAATAGGATCATGAAAGCAAGAGTTACATTTTTGCTGTATATGGTACTGGCTGTAAATAATCAGGTGCTGCATGTATGAAACCAGATTTTTGGTTTTGCCACAATGTTTGCATTTTAACAATCTAGCTGATCGTGTAGAAAAATAAAAGAACGATAAGCTGGCGGTTACCATGCAATACTACAATTTCAGCAAAGGTTGAATGGACGAAATAAATAAGAAATGTTAAATTTTCTGAAGTAGTCGACAAACCATAAAGTGGCCTGCGGTGATTTTTTACAGAGTTCTTGACTTCTGATGGAGTCAATGCTCACATTTTACATAATTACAATCAGATCAAAGAATTATAAAGAGATTTTCTAAAGAAATTGGCACCATTTCCGGTCATTCCACAGGTGTAGACGCACTATAAATTCCAGTTTGCAAAACGAGTTGAAAATGACAATGATGCGAATTTTAGGAGCAGACATGCCCTCAGACAAAACTTCTAGTCAGGAAATTGATTCAAAGCGGAAGACCTACAGGCTCTGTCCACCAAAACTAAAGAGAAAGTCTAACTACATTTGTGTAAGTTATAAACAGGGAATATGCCTACAGTAATCTAAGCCCTTGTGCAAAAACTTTCAATAATTTTACATTACCATTGTCAGAACAATTGTGTTTTATAATTAGGAGTACTTTTTTTGTTTTCATTTTCCATATATCTTGGACTTATGAGCTCATTGACCCCAACTCACCAGGTAACGCTTCGAGTATTATCAGCGCCTAGGTAGATGGCGTTGTCTAGCGAGAATAATCATCCATAGATAACATTACAATAGAACATTGAATTCTTATTAATTAATTTTAAAAACGTGTTAAAAAATATTTCAAAGAAATTTTTACATCATAAAGTTTTATTAAAATTTTAAAATAACATTTCATAAAACGTAAGGACATCTGAGATTTTACAATTATAGTATTCTAAAATGAAACAATTTCTAAAGTATACCTGGATTCTGTGACTTCTAAGCTGTTCAGGTAGATAATAATATAGAAGCTTGCACCGCTTGAACATGAACATTTTGTTGATTACAATACAGCTGAAAAAAAACACAAAAAGACAGACAATATACTTATATGAATGTTACTGCATACGTTCTGGTGTACATTTCTAAACATGTCATTGGAAGAAATTTATTTCCAATTGTGGTAAAACTTTCAATTAAATTTTGTATTTTTACAATTATTACAGTATATATTTTCTTAGGAGTGCTTCCATTAGTGTTTATAATTTTGCGTAAGAACATTTGCAAGCTAATGAGTTATTTTTATAGCAAGTTCAAAATTATTGTTTCAATCACAATATTTTGCATTGAAAAGTTTCTGAAATTTTTACAAGAATTTTACAAATTTACAAACAGTAAATCCAAAACTTTAGCAGCATTATACATTTATAACTAATTTTATCACCATATAGAAACTAAACTATTGCTAATCTCAACTGTACAGATTATCTTATTGTATTAATTGTAATTATTAATTTGGCAAAATTAAGGTTAAGCTTATGGGAAAATCAGTAGATTATATCTACGAAATTAAAAAACAATTTGGCAGAAACTGAATAGTAGAAATTGTATTCCATACTTGGTCAACAACTGACATTTGACTATTGCTTAAATGAAATGAAAGGCCGGAAAGTGGTAGGTGTATCTTCCATCAGGAATGGGAAAGGAAGTGGTTAGGTTGAGGAGTTGGAAAAATATATAGTGAATCCATGATCTAGTGCAGAATTGCAGATAATAAATATTAGCACATATAAAACTACCATTTAGCATATTGTTCATTAGACTATATTAAAAAAACTGTAGCACAGCCAAGTACTTTTATTGTACCTGAAATTTCATCATAGTGCTATCCCTTTATGCGATATTAGCTTGGTTAATCTGAATAATGTAATGAACAATTACAGGTACAGAATATGTGTTTATTACTTGAAAGGCTGGTAGAGAGTAATATCAAAATAATTCATGAAAGCAATATTATTATTTTATAAGTAAAAATACAACGAGGACAAATAAACTTAAGTACATTTCTGTCCAAATTTTAATACCCCAAACAGCTACTTACCATACTGACCATGAATATGTAAAGCAGTGTGTGTGTGTTGTGATGTTGTGAATTCATATAAGGATTCCTGGGGTACATCAGAAAAATAAAAAAAATAATCCTATAAATAAACTTCGAAGATTAATAGGTTAAGATAAGTATAGATCTGTAAAAAGATAACATCCGAGAATAGCTCCAATCAATGTTTAAAATAATTATAAATTACACAAGTTTCACGATTGTTGATTTTGTTTTCCACCTAATTTATTTTCTTTCATATAATTAAAATTCAGAGAAAGAATGTAATGTTAAATAAATAGGTATATTGGAAAAATCATCTGTACAACATATCTGATAATCAGTAGTATCTCATTTTAAATAACGAAATAAACTCAATTTTAAATTATCAATAAATCTTATTTCATTAAAAGTTAACTGAAGTGCGGCTTCCCTCAATTTTATAACACAAAATATGCAGCCTTTGACAAAAATTTGCATCATAATTATTAAATTATTTTAAAATACATTATTACATTATTTGGCAATAAACAATAATACGACAAACATTACTTCCAGAGTTACACATGTCTGAAATCCGAAAAATGTGACTTTTCTCGATTGTCTGTGTGGATGATTCGGGTATTATGAACTCTATTTTGAGCAACACAAAATAATTAAAACATAACTTATCGGTATCAAAGTTAATATAAAAATACTTATGAAATAGTTGTATTGAAAATACAAGTTCTACGGAAAAAATATATATGAAGTGAAACACGAGATGAGTATGAGTTACACTGATTTTCATATTTTTACCATAATTGTGTACTGCAATATGTATCAAATTGACATAAAAAAAGGATGATGATGGACTTCCTTCAAAAGTTTAGTGAAGTCACTCTACGTGACACATTTTAAAAAGCCTGTTTCATTTCATGGTGTACCCAGTGTCACTGTTATTCGAAGAAGTAATTGTAAAAAAAAACAAATTTCCCAATAACTACCTATTATTATTATTTATTAAACAAATTAAACTTAAATTAAATATGCTGGACTCCCCCATCTTTAGTTTCTATGAGTCCCAATTAATATGTATTTGGACAAATCAACAATGTGAACGAGTGAAGCAGAAAATGTATATTCAAAGAAATATTGTATTTGGAAAATTCAGCATAATGGAAAAATATGTAATTAAAAATTTATTTCTATAGAATCAAAGTATGGTATTAAATTAGCATAGTATATATACTTTTACGAAGTTTGTTTCTCATACAATATACACACGGGGAAAGAATGAAGCCAAACATGAAAGAACAGTGCATGCTGTCAATAGACTGTTAGATGTAAAAATTAAACTAAATTTAAAAAATTCCTAAATTTCATCACAATAAACAGATGTATTTCATTTTATTCCAATCAACTAACTTTCAAAAGGTAAAATTTGATACGGCGGATTCAAAATGGCTATCGAACTTAAGTTACTGTAATTATAACTGCGAAGAATTAATTCCAAATAAAAAATATCTCATCTTTGAACGAATACAGCGTAATGGTTAGATATCGCTAACAAATTGCAAAACTCTTTATTTCCATTAGATATATTATATTAAAGACGAATTAAGATTTCTTTAATGACAAATGAATGGGAATATACTTAGTTTTACCAAAACAAATGACAGTCATTTTTTGATTCAGTTATATATATTATAATAAATACAGCGATGTGTGTTATCTTGAAAAGTTTGTAACATTATACTACCAGAAAAAAAATGATGTGAAGAATAACACAAATTTATTTATAAAAACAAAGTTATTAAGATTAAGAACCATTTACATATATGTGTAATCGTATTTTGAAATATTTACCTATAGTATTAATTTGACGAACTTAACGTATCGATCGATTATCATGTCGGAATAAAATCGTGTTTATACTATATATAAACAAGAAAACCAAAAGTTAAACTACAAAAATAATGAAACGCTACCAAAACAATACGTCCCGTGAAAAGGAAACTGGAATTTGAAAATTAAATGTCAGAAACAGTCAAAAGTCTGTCACAAAAAGTTGCCACTGCGAAAAATCATCTAGCAAGAAACAATGAAAATAATTGGTCGTTTGTTATTCTTGTGAATCTTTATAACATTTTAAATTACTCGTTTTATATCGAAGTTTTTAATTTATTTATCACATTGTTTCCAGTTATGTTCTAATTTTTTAAATTTACTTTATAATTAGAACTTAAAAATAAAGTACAATTGACTTATTAAAATGTAGAAAATTTAAATTAAGATTTTTAAAAATGAAATCAATCAAAAAATGTTATTTGTTTCGACCCGCCAAAAATTGTCTAATGAGAAAAACCGGAAGCAAATTATATTAATATTTGCTTTTTATTACAGTCTAGCTAATATTAAAAGATATTTATGATTTACATGGTTTAAAATGTATTTAAATGATTTTTTTCATTACCGTTTTAAATTAATCAAGAAGCTCATGTATTACTTTTAATATTTTTATAGTTATATTTTTCTTTGTTTATTTTCTAATTAAGATTCGGAAATACACGAGTAGTAGAAACAATTTGTTTAAATATGATGGGGCGAAGTTAGATTTCAAAAATTAAATAAACCAGTCAAAGGAATATCACTTAGATTATATCGTCATCCGAGAAAAAAGTGCCTAGTAAGAATAATATTTCGTTTCACAGAGATTAAACTTTATCCAATTATATATTGTCCCATAATTGGTTTAAACTGATATCAAAGTATTTTTATAATTGTTGACATATATAAGAGGAAAATTAGAACTTAAAAATGAATGGAATAGCTACCAATTTTTTTCATTTTCTTTAATTGCAGCAAACTTCTTACTTAATTTTTGTTTTATTATAGTTTATTTTTTTTAACGAGCAAAAATGATATTGGCTAAATTTCTTTATGGAGAGAACGAGCGCCATATAATTAAAGGATAAATACATCTGTCACATTATGTCGCCATTAGAGAAAAAATGACTAGTAAGAAAAATACGAAGGAAAATATTTTTTGTCGCAATCCCAAAATTGCTGATTTTCACGATTTACATCGTTAAAATTTATTTACTTGGATATAGTTTCGTAAACGATTTATATTAACATAAGAGGTTATATATTATTGTCAACATTCTTCATATTTTTTGGTTATTTTCTTATCAGAACTCAGAAATGTAGTAAAACCAATTTGTGAAACATAGTAACTAAAATTTTAAAAATTAAAACGATCAAAAAAATTTAATGCACTTTTCTAAGGAGGCAACATAATGTGACATCCATCAACTATGTTGCCTCCCAAGAAAAATGCATTAAATTGCTTTGTCGCAGTCCATGTCCAATACATGGTATTTGAAGTAATTTTCTTTTTATATTGTTTAAAATTGATGAAATTGTATATTTTCCAATGAATGTTTCAAATTGATATAGAAGGCTTTTATGTAATTAATAAAGTTCTCTACAGTTATCGCTTAATTCTATTGTTCATTTTCTTAACAGGACTTGGGAAGTATATGATAGGACCTGGAGCGTGCCAGGTCTATGATGGTTCAAAAAGTGAGATAAACCGGCTGAATGCAAGTCATACTTTCGTAATTTGGGTTCCGTAAGATTAATTGTCTAAAATAATTTTATTGTGTTTCATATAAAATGTAATTGTTATTCCGAAAAATTATTTATTGGAGACACAAAAAAGTATAGCTTTTGTTTTCAATATTGATGTCAAACATCTAATGGTGCGATTGGATGGGAGTTAAAACAGTCAGCTTCGTGTCTTGTCGGATTTTCCAATTTAACATCTTCTCTATTACACTACGCCATGCTACTTTACATGTATCAGCATTGTTTCTCATTTACTAACGCTCAATCTTTACTCGTTTATATTGGTATATTGCATTAAGCTATCTTGAAACGTTGTAAAACCTTCTATTAATTCAAATAAGAGTTACAGTAATAGGAAAAAAAATTTGATTATTCACTTCCGCCAACCATCCCATGATGGCTCACATTTTTGATATCTTTATCTTTGTTTAACTACAGATTTAAAGAGTAAAATTTCTCTTACATTATGTTAAATAATGGAATTGTTAATTTAACATCAAACATCTATTCCATAACTTATGCAATGTTAACTCTTAGGTCAATGTTAACTCTTAACCCAAGAAAAACAACGAAAGGAAACCTTTTTGAATTAAATAAAATTGAACATTCTTACTTACTTAGTGGTGTTTATTGCAATAATATGTTGATAATTTTCCTTCCACAATTTGATATGATTACGTAGAAATATTTCTATATAATCAGAATGCAAAACCAAGATGAAATTTTTTTCTGCATAACTTTCTTTTTGGATAGAAAAAAAATTTCAGAGGTAATGGAATCTTTACAATTTTCATTCAGTTTAAAATACTTACAAAGCCTATATCATATATTTTTAAATTTGTACTTACTTATCATATTTCACACAATGGTCTTGAAAACATTTTTTGAAGTTCCCATTTTAATTCTTAAATTATCCTCCAAAATTCAGTCATATATTTTTAATTTGTGTTTACAGCAATGCCAAATTACAAAATTTTGGTATCAAATGGTCTCTAACAAAAATGCCTGTGACAGGCGAACACCAAAGTAATTTCGTAAGTGTTTCACTTTGGCAATTTTTAGGCAGAATGTAAAAAGGACATTTTCAGGCAGAATGTAAATGTAGTTAGTAAATAAATAGTATAATAAATAATGATAAAAACACTTCGACGATGACGATATCTTGATTTTGTTAAATGTACTAATCATGTGTAATTCCAAAGATTTTTAATTTGTTCAGTCTTAGATCGGTAAAAAAAATCTAGTTAGTCCAAATTACATCATCGCCAAATTACATTGTCTTTATGATATTTTAACATAACAAAGGAACCAACAAGCCAATAAACTATTACAAATACTTTCAGAAACAAATAAAAATTACAGCCAATATTTAGCAGCTGTAATTTTCCACAATTAAATGAAACTACGTAATGTAGTATTATTTCTACTTTCTTTAAGTTCTTTACCACGACCTAGGTTTCGTTGTATTACAACATCTTCAAGTAGGCTATTAGCAAAGCTTGTATTAGCAAAGATTGTAGTACAACGAAACCTAGGTTGTGGTAAAGAACTTAAAGAAAGTAGAAATAATACTACATCACGTAGTTTCATTTAATTGTGGAAAATTACCGCCGCTAAATATTAGGTTTATCATTAGTTTTCTAACAGTGGTTAAAATGTAAATGGAGTATTATCAGTGCTATGTTGTATGAGGAATATTTTGTTTACCATTTGGCCTGATATGAATATAATAACTCCACCAATGCTGATCTTAACTGATTGTAAATGTAACGTAAAATAGTAGATTAAAAATCAACTTTTAGTAATAGCAGGAAGCATATACTTACCTGAAATACATAACAAACATGTTCTGTACACCCGTGTTCAGAAAACCAATTTTTAATATAAAATTTTAAAAAAATAAGAATATGAAGAAAATAATTTCATCCAGTATAAATCAATAGTGTTTAAGGTGCTAGCAATTTATTCTAATAATAATATTGATTTATTGCAATACTACTTTTTGTATTTATTAGAAAAAAAAGAAATTATCGGGCAAGACTTTAACCCTCCTTGTAAAAACCGAACATGGCACCTTTGCAGGAACATTTTAGGAATTGAGGTGGAAACTTTTGGAAGTGGGAATGTTTTCAGAGCCAGGACTTAATGAGAACTTAATATAGCGAATAGTTTACTACTAACTTGTTTGTTTTTTATAGAGAGTATATAAAGATGATGTGACTGGTGATGTGCTGCATGAACAGTCCCAATTAATGTTGTGTTGTGGGAAGTAAAATTTTTAAAATTTATTAAATATTTTGCTGACTTTCAATATAAACAATTTCAACATAAAAAGTAATATTAGGAAGTTGGTTACTTAACATAAGTGGAGTCATCTCTTAAATGTTTCCACACCATTTGGGTTTCTTGTGTACAACAGACAAATACTAATTTTTTTTTTAATTCAGTTGATTTTGATTCAACAATATTTTAGGTATACAGTCAATTAAATATTTCTATCCAATAGAATAAAAATATAAAAAAAGGTTGTTGTTGGTGCATTAGGTCGATTCCCTTTGATGTTGCAAGGAGGGCAGCCCTAGTGTGTCTGAGCAATACATCTGCGCAAATCCGTATCTACCTAGCTCAGTAGCACAGGGATATTTAAGAGAGTAGCTTTAAGGGTTGATATTGTTGAGTTTAGATTGTTGAACATACATTTCTGTTTTCCAGTGTTACTGGAGGGAGGTTGAAAATAAGATTTAGTTAGACTAAACATATATTAACTAGAAGTCTTCTTATCATTATATCTGTCAGTTTTTGGAATGTTCTGGGTGTATTTTTCTGTTCAAAGAGCCTTGTTAGGAACATATAATGACCGATTACAGTTGAAAATGTTGTCGATATCATCGGGACCCATTTTGACCTGGTGATAGCCCAAGACTAAATCGAGGGTTGTGATATACTGTGCTATATCTGAGTCTAGTAAGTCATGGATTTTTGGATGGGATATTTGTTTGCTAATGTAGGTTCATTAAGTCGTCTGTAATTAATAATGAGCACCATTTCTCCCAGCTTTAATGCATTGGCATCAGGTTTTTTTTGAACTCTATGTATTGGACACAACCAAGGGGACCTATTTTCTGCCATATAATTCTATGTGTTCTGAATTTTGATAGTTATTCAATTTAGCTCAAGGGGGATGCTTAGATTGATAATAAGGTGTTAATTTAAAATTACTATAATTATTTGATCATTGTCTTTTATATCAAAGTTTCAAAATCTACAATTTTTGAGTAACAAATTTACGCCTTGTTTTCATGTGCTACTATAAATAATATGTTTGCCATTTAAATAGTTTATTTTTAATTTTATAAATTTCTCATAACGGGGTTCAATAGATATTGTCGGCGTTGGGTATTTTTACATAACGTGTTATGAATCTGGGATTCTAGCTATCGGTTTTTCTAATATAATGATTGAGTGATTTATGGCACTTATCGTATTTGGGTAGTATATTCATTATTATTTTAGAACTGTCGGTATTGTGAGCAACGTTTACTAGAAAGGTATGCAACAGATTTTAAGCTATTCTAGAAAGATATACAACAGATTTTAAGCACATACACCAAATAGGAATATCTATTGTACAATTAGTTAATAGATTTAAGTCAATACAATAATAAGGATATGGAATGGCTCTCTGAAATACAAAGGCCTTATATCACTCACCAGAGGATCCTCAACACCTTCCCAGAAAAGAGTGTGCTGCACCACCAAGCTGTAGTAAAGGGCAGATACCTGGCACTGCAACAGAATCGTTCATGATAACATACTCCCTGGATCTTGTTACTGCACAAATGATGGCTTCATGTCGTAGAATCAATCTGGGTTACCAACTGCACCAGTTGTACAATGTGCACCATGAAAACTCAAAAAATATTATTATTTACACAAGATGAATTGTACTTCAAATTACTTATGTGTTACCAGATTGACGGCAGCTGACAGACTGAATCCTCTTTAGCTTGGATTTGTTCTGTTGGTTTAGTTTGTAGGTTGGTGTAACGGAAAATATTTAAGAAATTTTCTAAGCATTACCACATTTTTGATTGAAATGGAAAAGTTTTACCATTTATAATTTAGGTTTGGCGATTTCAGCAAAAATAATAGAAAAAATCATCACATCAAATTTTCCAGATATTTTCATATAAAAATTAAACAAACTGAACACAATTTAAAAATTGATTCTTTTAATTATTTGTATTAGAGTTTCCAACTAGAGATAAGCAGTAGCCCAATCCACTTTCGTCCCAACAAGTAAAGAACAGGTCTCTTCTCCACATATGTAGAGAAATATTAAAGCGATTAAAATAAGCTTCTTGAAACATTTTAGTAGCCTCGCTTCGATTTGACAATTTTTCTATAAACAACAAAGATGTCTGAATTTACTTTACACATTTCGTTTTAAACTTTTTAATCGTAAACGTACATTGCATTCACAACGAAATTAAAAAAATAAATGTGAATAAGTTATGAGGGTAACGAAAAATACAAAAAGCGGACATTTTGATACTGTGACATAATAGAAAGTACATAAAAAAAACTTTAGTGACAATTACACATATAAATAACAAATGATTAAATTTGTAAACTTGTATATTAGTTAGCATATGCTAAACAAATTTTCTTGAATTCTTTGGATAAATCAAAATTTCCCTATATTTTTGAAATTGGTAAGGTTGCAATTTGTGTGCAATCAGTATTGACAACATTACTAAACTGTTTAGAAAAAATATAGGGTAACATTACTGTATGCAGCGCGCTGACCATAGGTAGAGTGAGATGTATCACGTTAACATAAGGAGTAATTATTTTGCTATACACATATTCGGCACCAACATATTGCTCACCTTGTTTGTCAGTCGCACTGCACTTCTTATCCTACATCACAGATATCCATCACTGTATCCTCAAATTCGAGTGTCCCCCCTGCCAAATTCGAGTGCTCTAAACTCTCTTCTCATATATGGAGGGCAGCCTTGTAAAATCCCAATGTCTATAATAAAATCAAATGCTCTTATGTCTATAATAAGATCAAAAGTTATGACAATAACATTTCAAACTTATGATTTCCAAATTAACCGCAAATTTATTACATGGCGGCATCATTATTTGAAAAGAATATCATTGACATATAACCACACTTTTTAACGACTATTTCAATATAAAGTGTACTTATATGTCAATGATATTCTTTTGAAATAATGATGCTATCATTTAATAAATTTGCGGTCAAAGAATCATTATTTCAAAAGAATATCATTGACATATATATACACTTTTTACGACTTGAAGGTAAATGAGAAATTTCAAAAACTTTCCGCATCATCTTAGTGATAGAACGGTGATTAAAAAGTTTTATTTATTTATATATTCCTTTTCATACATTTATTCAAAGACTACAGTTAACTTATTCATAACAATAAGTATTAAGGGTTACAAAATTAAGACCAAAGAAGGCATATATTAAACATGAATACAAAGAACTATAAAAAATAACGACGACACATTGAAACAAATTTACCAACATTATCATAAATAAATCAGACTCTAGTGCAACCGCAATTAAGTGGTTGAGCAGTTGAATACCGCGGGAAACTAGAGGGTTCCGATATATTTCGGTTCTTGATGGTGGCAATAAACATACAAACAGGTGATGATAGCGTGAATGCAGGTAATTGTTACGTATGAAGAATGAAAGTTTATTCAATAATACAGGGCATAGAATTTTTCCTTTTAATAGCTGGAAGATAAAATTCGTAAGTGCAACGTCCCTTTTTAGTTGTGTGGAATAAAAACATATCATTCCCAAGAGGAAATCGGTATGAAATAGAAAAGGGGAAGTAACCATAGTGCCCACTGGAAGGAACACTTTTTGCACACGTTTATCAAGCTATACTTGGCTTTACGTGGGCTCCAAATAATGGAGCTAGATTCTAATCGGCCCTGCATCCATGAAGTATACAGCAGATGAATTGATGACATAGATTGAAATCATTTGAATTATTTTACATGAATCCAAGTTTCCGAAATTACTTTTTTGCTATATTCGCCATTTGCCCACAAAACATCTATTGTAAATCAAATGTGACTACCAAATCAATGACTTCATACAGACGATGCGGTGGAATTCTGCTGACCATATATTTTTATTTAATAACAGTGTGTGCTCAGTTGTAACTCACTATTGAACATTTGCCTACGATAAGCCATAAGCTGCCTGCTACACTCCACTCAACGACAGCGCAGACGTCACTCTGCAAACGTTCGCTATCTGCTGCATGTTTGATGAATAAAAAGTTTCATGTCATCCGCAAATAACAAACAACGCGCTGTTTTCACCAAGCGATCAATATTGTTTAGCAGTTATAAAAAAAGTCAAGCTACAATTATACGTTTTCTTTATGTTTATAGTAAAGTAAAAAAATTCAAAGGCCAAAATAATCAATAGAGAAATATTTTTTGACGCAAATAACAATACTGTCGATATTACAATACAGTAAATATGACATAACAATGAACTTTTTTAATGCTAAAAAGTTAAAAATTATTATTTACACCAAATAAGTATTAATGAGACAACTGACATAGTATGCGTTGATAATTATTAGTCTTTTTGCAGTCGGCATGGGATGTGGGGTAAGGGTGGTGGGAATTACATACACCAAAATTTATTCAAAGTCAAACTTTGACACAGAAATTTCGTAAGTGGTATGAAGGCAAGACAAAAATAAAACAATTCACTTTCATATTTATAATATAAACGAGTTAACCATTTTTAGTGGCTTGGTAGAAGGTCTTTATTTAAATATTGGTGAGCCTATTAAATTTGCCGCTCCTGTGAAAAAATGACAATTGTACGACACAAAAGAGGTGAGGATTGTTTGAGAACAAAGAAGGAAAGACATTCAGAGAATTTTTCCAATGAAAAGATTGAACACAAACTTCCTCACGAATGAGGACTCCAACAACAATTTAACTTTAATTCACATTACGTAGATTCTCTTCATGGTGTGAGCTTGATACATGAATGTTTATGTATGTAATAGTTATAATAATACTTTAGTGTCATACAGTCATTCACTGAGTAGTTTCATCGGCATGGTATATTGACACACTATAATCAGAAATTTTGCATTGTTCAGTGATTCGAAGACATGGTGTCATTTGCCGAGAAGTTTTTTGGGAGTGTATGATCATATATAGGTTACATTTATATTAGACGAGAATTAAGTTATATCCTTTTAAACAAAACGTACAATTATTCAAATTTGTTCCTAAATGCTAAAGATGTACGTTAACATATTTTAGAAAATACAGTTCAATTGAGAGTCTTCACCTTTTGTGAAGTTTACAAATGTTATAAAAATAAAGATTGTATACGAATATTATATAAAATAAGCACATAGAAATCCATACATAACTTAAGCTAAACTTTAGTCACACAGAATCATAATTAAATATAAAAACTATTTATAATGGAAATGTTAATATCAATATCATTTCAATAAATAATTTTTCAAGTTATAAAAGTAATGAACAGTGCAGTTTGTCGTTCAAGTTTCAACATTAATTGCAAGGAAATGCACAGATACGAGGGTTGTTAGTGAAGATCACAGCCTCACACAGAAATAAATACAATATAGTAGTCCAATTACTCTCATTATATTCACTTGTTCTTTAGTTATTACTGGGAGAAGTTTCATTGTTGCATTGCTTTTTATTTTGAGTTTATCTAGATTTAATTGGCAGCAAGTGATGGACGTCTTAGATATGGTTAGGTTTGAATATCGTGCCTTATTGAGTACCTGTTGAGGAAAGGATTAATACCAAAGCAGATCAATGAAGACATCTCGGCGACATTACCAGAACCTCTCTGTGATTTATAATTGCAAAAAATGACACTTGTAGTGACCACTGATAATTGTCAGTACTGAAGAAAATATTGCAAAAACCTGCAATTTGGTCATGGCAGACCCCAAATTGATTAAGAAGATATCAGAGGTTATAGGCATCTTTTACAAGCGAACTCAATATATTATTTAGAACTCAATATATTATTTACAATAAACTAGTATTTCTTAAGGAGTCTGCCAGAGGGGTAGCGATGCCCCTTTTAATAGAATAAAAACACAATCTATTCATGATTTTGTGTGGTTCTTTCGAGTTGTTTCAAGTTCATTCATAAGAATATTTGGTTAGTTTAGTGACCAGTGATATAACATATGTTAAATATTATACTAGAGTTGTCAAAACGAAAGTCGAAAAACTAGAGAATACTGGAATGATTTGCCCCAAGAAAGTTAGTGATTTTATTGGCAAATAAATAAAGGCAACACTTTTTTGGAACTCTAAGGGTGCAATCATGGTTGATTACCTACAAAAGGTGTCGCCATAAACTTCATTTATTACTACATCCCATTATGTCAGTTGAATGATGAAATATAAGAAAAAGAACAGGAATGTTAACAAAAAAATGTCTGGTTTAATTAAGACAAAATGCCGGTTCGTATATCTGCAGAAACCATAATTGAAATCCATAAATGTGGGTTTGAACAGTCCCACAACCCTCTTATTCATCTGATCTGGCACGGTTTGGCATTCATATTTTTGCCAATTTAAAAAATCATTTAGGTGGACTGAAATTTTCACCATGTAATTTCTTTGAATTTCAAGCCATTTTGCAAAGGCATTTCTTTCCAAGTTATCTTGATTAATTGCTGTGACAGTTGATTTACTTAAAAATTCAGATATAAATTTCTCAAGCAGATTATATATATATATTGCTCGATAGATAGCTCATGTCAGTTTGTTGGCTATTATTACTGTAATCGGCTCCTTTCAATAGGCTAGTCTGGACTTTTCTCTTTTGTGACTTTGCACGTGGAACTTTTAAATGTCACTTTGATTCCAGGCCTGTAATTGCTTTATTAGCAAGTTTGCCAAAGACAATTTATGAGTACGAACTTATAGAATGAAGCTGTTTACTTTTAAAAATATATTGTAGCACCAGTACACCATCTGCTTTGAATAATTTTTGGGCAAAATTAAAGCACTTCCCCCATCCAACACAACTGGTGATTTGTGCATTAAAATTTTCTAAAGCGTTGCTCTTTTTTTCCAGTTTTCTAATTCGTCTACACATTACAGATGATGCTACCGATTCAGGAATGACATCTTTATTCATGGTGGCCACAAACATTTTGACGGCACAGTTTACACAGTCGTTAAAACATTCAGAATAGCTTCTGATAAATATTTAAATTTTTTATCTGAACATAATACTTACTCTTTCCAACCTGTAACGATTATATGTGAACCAATGAGACAGCATGTATCTTTGATAAAAGCTATCAAAGCAATGCAATGATTTTGTAAGATGATTTTTTATAATAAAAATATTTATTTTAGTTATTTTTAAATTTTAGGCAATACAATATGTCAAATCTGTAAATTCACAAGAATTATTAACTGTTTATATGTCACATGTACATCTTTGTTTCAAAATTCGATCTAGGTGTAGTTTCAATAATACCTCAAGTTTTAAAGTTTCTGATTAATTTAGAAAAATATATACATAATTGACTTAAAGTAACTACTAAGCTAAAGCTGAAAACAAATGAGAACTTAAAAAGAAATTTGATTTAATCATTACCTCAGATTTTGTCTATATAAGTTTACCCTTTAAGTATATGCGCTGTTTTTGGTAACAAACTCTTACGCGTGGGGTCTAACAAAGTTTAGTAATGTTTATTAAATACAAGTTTTTTAAATACACAGTAAAAAACAACATTAACTATTATTATAATCGTTTATTTTGCTTATAATATAATCAGTCTTAAAAGTAATTAATAAGTCTTTTATAGGAACATGCTTTTTGGTATAAAATTTTTAAGGCTAAAATGACATAAAAATCAATTCAAAAATTTAATTCTAATTGAACCATCTTAATAAGATCAAATAAAAATAAAAAGAACTAAAAGTAATAATAAAATTACAGAACATATTTATGTGAGTTCACAGGACAAACAATAATTTATTGACTTTGAATGAGGTTTTTAAATATTTTTTTGCAAGTTTGATATAATATATCGCTCTTTTTATCTTTCGGCCCCGGGCAAACATAACATCTTTATTTTTTAGGAGCGCTAGGACTAGGCTCATCTTCATTAGGCATTGATAGAGTTCCTTTTTGGTCAATCCATTTGCACATTATTTCTCTAATATCTGAGGCCAAATTTGGATTATTTTCTAATCTACTGCAAACATATGGTTTCACAAAACTCATTACAATGAATTTTATGTATTTTCTACATCTCATTTTTCTATTTCGATTAGAGCCGACCCAAAGAACATATCCATTAGCAAGAGAAATATTCAGTATAGCTGCGAAAATTGCGTTTGGCCATCTCCTTCTTGAATGTGAACAAGAGTAATTTGAGCATTTCAAATCTAAAGCATCAACACCTCCTTTAGTGCTATTGTAAAATTCCATAATTTTAGGTTTCTTCAATTGTCGATTCACAGACACTTCTTGATGCACAGAAGATGGTAAAACTACACTTTTATACTTCTTTGGAACAGATGCGACCAAAAGGTTGTCTCATACAAATACAAATAATGATGATTCAATGGATCTTCTTTTATTAGACAACTCACAAGGAATTTCACATTTGTTTTTTCGTAAAGTGCCCACATATATTAGTCCCCGCGTTAACAATTCATCCATTAAGTTAACAGATGTAAACCAATTGTCCCTGGTGATTTTTCTATTTGTACCATAAAATGACTCCGTAAGCTTTAGTACATCCCGAGTTTGAATTGCGAAAGGAATATTTCTTTAGGTAAGAGGTTTTCCAGAGTATATAGAAGCGTTATGCAAGTAATGTGTCTTCACATTGCAAATACACTGAACTTCAAACCATATTTTCCAGGTTTACTTTTGATAAACATTTTGAATGTGCACCTGCCGTGAAATTTTACCAACTTTTGATAAACACATAAATATTCTGAACAAGAATAGTTCGCACTACAATTGATAATAAATTTTTCAATAAAGTCCCTTATTAAGGCCAGTTTGTCTGTAGTATTTCTTCCTTCTCATGTACTGATGTAATCTGTTAAATCATTTATCATTTGGATGTAATAAACAGATTTTATCAATAAGTTGATAAAATCTGTTTATTCCAATTACACATCGAAATATAAATCTACTTGTAAAATCAGACGCCCATAGTGATCTCACATCTTTATGATTTGATTTGAATATTGAAGTAAACAGAACTAATCCAAGGTATGCCCGTAACTCACAACAATCAATATTTTTAGCGTAATAAAACTATTCCTAAAAAACATATGGTTCTGTCGCCGAAGACTGCCAATTATTCAAACTGAAATACATTGATGTGAAAGTAAAACAGACCAAGTTCTTTGAATTGAGGTCATTTCACGTGTGGGTCACGTAGGAAATGCTGCATTATGTTTGTGTATGTCTCTATTACGCCAATTTTGAATTTCTCGTGGATGCACTAAAAGACTCGTTATCTTATTCTCAATTACTGAAGGCTATATGTTGTCGACACAGATAACAACAAATGTATGACTGAAAAGTATTAAGTGTCAGAACTGCTAATGATGTTTCAGATGTTGTAGCTTTGAATCTAAATGCTCCAACACAATGTAAACAATGGAGGAAGTCTACTGATGGATGGTTGCAAATTCAGACAGTTTAGGGTTGAAAAAATTGAATTGCTGCAAGAAATTGAGCTGCAAAAACCAAAATTCAAAAGTCATTGCAAAATTAAAGTGGAGCAGTCAGTATTTTTGAAAAATCGAGGTTAAACACATCACAGACAGAAGGTGTAATGCAAACAGATTTTGCAGACAATTTTCCAATTGTTTTTCAAGATGAGATATAAAGTGCCACTGTGGAGATTGAGTACTGGTCATTATTATGTACTGGTGAAATTTCCCAGGAAAAAGGTCGAATGTGGGTATTATGAAATAAACAACGAAGATGGTGAAATTGCAATTATTTACTTAAGATTAAGTGACAATCGTTGCAAGCTATTTAAAATCGTTGACAATGACATATCAGATGTCACATTTGACCAAATTACAAAGAAGTTTCATACACCAACGTTAAAGGCTAAGGATGACCGCATTTATTATATATTTATTGAGTCTATTGAAATTTTTGAAAAATAATTGTTACGAGTATTAAGTTTATGATAAAGTAAGATTACAGTATCTTAAATTAAAGATTACAGTAAGCAATTAAACACAAAAACAATACTTTCCTTTTATTCTTTTAGCCAATTCGTTACATGTTACACTTCACAAGTGTCACACCTGTCACAATATTTGTAAAATAATAACCAATTAAATGAATGATATATATCCCTGGCGCTATTGTGATGCTAAAGACAATTTCTCATAATTAATTAAAATATGATTATTATAAGCTTAGCCTAATATTTTTGATAAACCTTCGGAATTCCGGATAGAGTTTGCAATAGTTTTGTTCACAACCGTCACAACCGTCACAATAACGGTTTGTTCACAACGGTTTCGAACATTTGCTTTTTTTTATAGCCATAAATATTTTATTACTTCCTATATATTTGCAGTAAGATCTACAGAAATATGATAAATTCATGTTTTTATACAGTATTATTCCAAATTTAAAGTTTAACTTTTCACCACGGACTGAGCTATATGTATTTTTAATTGTATTTTGAAGGACAATTAAAAATATTCACTCATATCCGATATTATGAGGTAGGTGAAAAAATAATCTCAAGTTCCATGTATATGAGGGTACATAAATAAAATGTCCTGTCACTTATTTAAAATTATAAATCTGCAAATATGCACAACTGTAAAACATTTAAAAATTACATAAATACTGTGCTGTGATAATATATATATATATATATATATATATATATATATATATACATACATACATACATATATATATATATATATATATATATATATATATATATATATACATATACATACATACATACATACATACATATATATATATATATATATATATATATATATATATATATATATATATATATATATATATATAGAAGACAGACGGATAGACATAATGAAGTTAGAAGGTTCTTATAAAGTTTACTAAAGAACTCTCGGAAGAGCAATGCCTAAATTTTGTATTGGTTAATTGAATGGACAAAATTATCGATAGCATGATTTAACACAAACGTAAACATCAAATAAATATCTTTGTACAAAAACTAGGTAAATCTTAATTTTTAATGTATTCTATTATTTTATATATAATTAGGCATATTATTTTGTAAATTGTCATATATGGAATAATAATTTCTATGCAGAAATGTGACAGAACATACTAAAACCACACCCCTGACACCCCATGCTTGTACGAACAGTTTTAAATTAATGTAGGGCTGCCGCAGCGAGCAGGTAAAGAATATTTACTAATACTTAATACTACATATTGGTCTCTATCTCTGCGGGCAATCGTGCTGAATGAGCGATTTGATGCTATACATTAGCTTAATAGCTGTTTCTCTTTTTGATTGGGGGATGGGAAGGGGAAGGGGAGGGAAAATTATAAAAACTTCTCTAATTATTTTAGTTTTTATCAAAACTAAAAATTGTATAATTGATAATAAATTTAAAAATTAAAATTGTTGAAGGTTTCACTTCTACCACGTGTGAATTGCACACATGATTTTTTTTTTTTATTTTTCACTAATTCGGTCACAAAGCATTTAATAATATTATGTGCTTCTGAAACACTTACCTTACTTTTGTGTTAAAAAAATTTCTATATCAGGCATTACTTTTAAAAGAAAATATAGACAATAGATAAATTTGCTGTACGTCAATTTATTTGAATAGCACTGTTACTACGTGATCACATTCGTTTACGTATTAAAACAAATTTACTGTTCTTCTTTTGTAAAGCAATCCCTCGCTTTACAAAAGAAAAACAGAACTAGAACCTCTTAATAACTATATATGTATTATATATCTAGACATAGATATGTTATTAAATGAAACCTTATAATAATTACCCTTATTCTAAATTTTGGCCACATTCAACAAGTTGGTTGAAATGTCATTTCCACTGGAGTCCACCCTCTTCTACCATGTAGGTTACACCTGGTACTATAATCTTAATAATTTTATCTAAAGACTTTTTATTTTTTCTTGAGTCTTTCACCATCACTTTTTTCCCACTGAAAATGTTTAATGCTCCTTACTATTTATCGTTAATTTTACTTGTTCAAAATCTACCTTATTATTTACTCGATTTGGTACCAATAATGAGAAACAACATCTCAACTTCCTTCCTAATATTAATTCGGCTGAACTATAGCCTGTCATTTTATGAGGGGTACATCTATAATCAAATGGGAATAAATTACAACCACATTTAAGTTTTTTACCACTTTCTACTATTTTTATCACATGTGACTTGAACGCCTCTACAAAACGTTTAGTTACTCCGTTTGTTGCTGGGTACTATGGCAGGTGAACGTTTGTTTAATTCCCACTATTTTAAAAAAACTCTTAAATTCCTCACTAGGCCATGTGGGTCCATTATCAGTGACCAAATGTTCACGACCGAAAATAATACTGAATACTTCTAAACCTTTCAATTGTTTTTTTGTGCTGTTATATTACTCGCAACTAATGCTTCAAGCCTTTTGGAATAAGTATGCACTATTACTAAAATCATTTTAGAGTATAAAGGATTAAAAAAATCTGCACGTAATCTGTGCCAAACTGTTGGCGGTTGAGGCCACACTGTTGATTTGAAAAATTTCTATGTACAAAAAATATATAAATAATTGACTTAGAGTAACTATTAAGCTGAAGCTGAAAACAAGTGAGAACTTAAAATGAAATTTGATTTAATCATTAACTCAGATTTTGTCTATTTAGGTTTAATATATTTCTCAACTTGGCTTTCATTGTTGACCAGTTAGTTTCTTTTCCCATTAAAAAAATGTAATATGAAATTAAATTTAAAATAATAAAAATCTCTAGTCTAAAAATGTGAATATGTGGCTTGCTCCAAAAATCACTAAGAAACATAGAATTCTTTTCATATAAAAAATAATGAACAAAACAATTTATAGACATAAGCAATGATCCGAAAAATGATCCTAATTTAATGTACATATAGGTTTTATAGACTAATTATCTATGTCTTGTTGCAATTTTACTTTTTTTTATTTATAAAGGTTAATTTTCCTATGCAAACCTTTTGCTACAAAAAAAACCTAAAACACATGTTAAAACTAAAAGATATTAAGTGCATATGTTAGTAAATGAATTGTGCGTAATGTATAAGTTAGTATAAGTTAACTCATTCCATGTTAAACCTTGGAGGTATAGCTCTATATTTGTTGCACGATATAAAAATAAAAAGAAATTATTTTATTTCTTTCCTGAAGTTGGGAAACATCCCTTGTTCAAGTACATATATATGTATATGCATTGTCAAATAGCATCCCACATGCCAAGTGCATATGATCATGGGTCTTCTCGTTTAATTAAAAGGATTGGCCGACAAGCTTCTAGGATTTATTATATTACATGAGTAAATATATATTACATGAGTAAAGAAAGCTATAAAGACTATTGTTATATCATTCGTAAAAGTGAACAATTCTTCTGTCAGTGACAGGTACACATGTGCCAGAAGATACCGTGTTATTCATGGCACCTTGTGTTGATAAAAAAAATTATTTACATACAGGGTTCCCGTAAGGAGTGGAGCAACGAAATGTCGGTGATAGAGGGGGTTATTACACATACAAAACATTAAATTTCATTAAGAAAATGACTAAGCGGGACTCTATCCTTTAAAATGATCAAATCACAGAATTGTGAATGATTTGGTCTTTTTCGTCAATACCAATCGTGTGATCTCATCACGATTGTTTGATTGGATCGATAGCTTTGCTCAAATCACATGTCACATATTTGAGTTTCGATTCAGTTCACATTTCATTTATCTTAGGGAATATTTAATTAATTAAAAAATTAACATAATTAATTGTTTAAAATCTAAGATTCGCAACTTGACTGAATCTGAAAAATATTATTTTATTATCAAATAAACAAAGATAAAGTGGTTGAGTTCCATAAAATTAATGAAAATAGAAAGGGAATAGCAAGTCAAGCTTTTGTGGTCATGGCATGAGAAGTTTTCTCTAACTGGAAACAACCGTTGGCATATTGTTTTTTGAGTCAAAGTAAGAATTATGCAGATCTTGGCACATGGTTGGAAAATATAATAACACAGATGCTTGAAATTGGTTTTAATGTGCTTGCATTTACTTTTGACCAGGGCTCAAATTTTATGAATATGGCCAAAAACAAATGTGTTTCTACAACCTAACCATTCTTTTTAATTAATATTCAAAAGATTTATTATATATTTGATATACCACAGTTCATAAAGTCACTATGAAACAACTTTATCAATAACAATTTTATTTTTCACGATACTGTTTGTTCTAAACGAGTAGCATCGTGGGATGATATTGAAAGGATGTATGAGGCAGAAAAAAGCCAGAATTACAAAATGGCTTTTAAATTGATTGAATCACATATCAGAAAAAATAATTTTGAAAAAATGCGTGTAAAGTACGCTGCACAGGTTTTGAGCTGAACAGTCGCGGGAAACTAATCGATACAGGTAAGATTTGACACAGGAAGATTACAAATAAAAAAAGGCATTTTATCAGGCAGATTTTCAAATAAATACTCTAGAAAAAACACAACATATCCTTTCTGGATTAGAAGTAATTAATCGTCAGAGTGGCACACATATAACAAAGACAATGAAATTTATCAAATAATTTTTTTATTTGATAAGTATTAAAGCAGTATCAAGTATTGCAGTAGACTTGAAAAATGCAGGTTATAATTACTTGTTTACAAGAAGGCTTAACCAGGACGCACTCGAAAACTTTTTTGGGAAAGTTAGACATCTGTGAAGATCATTTTGTGAATGGTGATTTTTATCATATTGGTAATGAAATCATTGCCAAGATAAATGAAATTAGATTTGATTTACCGTGTCTTTGTTTTCATTTGGAATAAATGAAAAACTATTTGTGAGATTTAAAATATTTAATGTTGTGCGACATAACAATAAAATGTTTAGGGATAAAAGTTTTAGAAGAAAATATTTTAGTGTATAACATTTGTAAATAAACAATATAAATTTTTATTTAAGATTTTATTTCTACTATTAATATTATAATTATCAAATCACTTTCCAACAATTATCCATATAGTGCGAAAGGTATATTTACATAATTACATTTTTTACAATAACATAATTATAAAGACATTTGCACCATTATAATTTATTGAGTCAGCTACCCAGACGGTCTTTCGATTGACGCTGTTGATTAGAAAGAGAAACGAGCATCGGCCATGTCGAGTCGTTTCGCTCGATCTGTGTCCGAAAACATTGAGATCGATGCGAAGTAATAATAAATATTCTTTACGTGCACACTGCTGACAACCCTACATTAATTTACGCACACTCATAAACAGATACGGATAGGCGAATACATATGTAATAGTTTAGGCAATTTATTCGCTAGTATAAATTGCCTAAACAGCTTAAACGTTAGCATAACTGCATGTTATTATTTTTTGATATTTTCTTAACATAATTTTTTAATTATTTTCCTCAACACAATTGCGTCTTATGCCCCTTATTTCCAGCGCATATGAGTTCGTAAAATATTTCGGTGCCGAATAATGCATAAATTTCGGTCAGTTCATAAAATATCGGATCGACGAGTTTTATACTGTGAGATATTTTGAGAACGGGTTTATCTATATATTTATTTGGTAAATGGTTACAAATTCGCGGAAGGACTAAAAATTGTACTATTTCACTGTAATTGTTGAATTTTGATTGGGTTTCTGTTTTGACTATATGTTTGATACGAGTTTCTAACTAGTTTAAACTTTCTTCTGAGAGATCTATATTTTTGAATGGTAATTTCAATCGGTTCGCTAGATTTTTTGTGATGAGATGCGATTGCGAGACATAGTCCAGTAACACTTGAGAAATTAATTAAGGCTGTTGATAATAAAACCTCCGGATCAATTATGGCACTATGAACCTTGAATGTTTGGGATTCTGGAGATTCGTCTATTTCAAATTTTTTTGATTATCGTAGTTATTTGCGTTATTGTAGTATTATATTTTTTCCTAGTATTATATTTTTTCTCATATTTTTTACATCCTGACCATTTGCATTCACTGCTACGGTGTCCAATATTTAAACAATTTAAACATGCTTTTAGCAGCCTTGATTTTCTCAATGCATTCATCTTTTGTTATTTTCCACATGCATAAATTTTATGAATTTCAAATAATATTTACAAATAATACAGTGACTAATTTTTTGTGTGGTTATATAACTTATAAGATGTAATGATACTGCATACGTATTATAAGAACACCTAGTTGATAAAAAGACTTAATTTTTATATAAAATTTTAGTAGTTAAACCAAAGAATAATCTTTGGTTTTGTTTAGCTGAAAAGTTATTAGATTTATATTAATATTTATCTAATTCTATATGATCTCCAAAACCTAAATGTTCATTGACATGCTATCTCGAAATTTATATGTGGCATAATTAGATATAGCACCTAGTGTGAGAGCTGGAGAATAATTCGTAGAAAATATTTTATACTACTTCAAATTTTTTAAATTATGTACCTTGGCCATTTTCATGTTACCAACTCAGCAGAGCAATCCCAATATTAAAATTAACTTTATATTTTGCAAAAAAAAATGGTAACTTAAAGTACATGACTTATCATTTTTAAACATTATTTCATATACCTTTCCAGTAAAAAAATTGCCAAGTGGCCCGGTTAGTTTTAAACCATTGCCAGACAAGTCTAAACTTACATTGTTTAATAATGTAATAGAAAGGTTTTATACTGATTGTAATTTTGACAGCAAATTCAGAACACAATAGAAATAATATATATTACGATCCAGGTGATTTGGATGCTTTCATTCGCGAAAATGTGAAGGGTTTGGCGTAAGTGAAATAAGGAGATGCAGACGCGGACGTGCGAGCGCAAGAGAGAATGCGTATTGCCTGTAAGAGTTCTGTGTATAGGTAACATCTACTGCGGTACAATAGGGCACAATATGCAATGAATACGTATAGATTTTCAAAAATTTACCTTTCCAAGCTACAAATTGTGTCCATTATTTCGGAGCAGTTAGTCAGTACAGACATATCATAACTTTCCTCTTCGAGTCTATATTTGTTAGTTTATGTATCATTTAGAGAATGATGTAATCGATTAATCCATAATGCGTAATGCGTAATTTGCGGAAGAAAAATTTATGCCTCAAAAATAGTAGAGTTTACAGAAAAAACTTTACAAAAGAAGTAGAGAAATGTTAATCATTCGCAAAAAATTTAATTCAAAATATGATAACATAGTGTCACCGAACAATATACGTAACAAAATGGATAATCACGTGAAGTGTTATAAAATTTTTTATTGCTTTAATGAAAAAATATCTCGAAAGAGGTGCACCATCCTCATAATTATTAGCGTCTATAGGGTTTATATTATAGCTAGATTAAAAAAAATTGCCAATATCAATACCATATTTCATTAAAATGTTAGTAATGTATTATTTATTTGCCAATGATTGATTTGAGAAATCTTTAATTGTTTAAAGCAATGTAGTGATTACTTTTTAAAATCATTTTACACAATTTCAAACTCCTGAAAAACCATTTAAAGTAATTAAATAACATAATTGATTGTTAATATTTTAATAAAATATTTTATTGACAATAGACTAATAAATAATAGGATACTTTTAGAATTCCAATTCTCAGACCGAAAAAAATGGAATCCTTGTAGGATCTTTCTGCCTGTCGGTTAAAATCCTTTTTCTCGGAAACGGTTTGAGATATCAAGTTGAAATTAATATCTTATATTGAGACCTATAATCTTACATTTCAAGTTTTCTTGGTTCGAGCAGCAAAGATATTTTGTTTTTTTTTCGTTATTTACTCCGTACTTAAAACCTATATTTTATTTCTTGTAAACCTATAATCTTGAAAGTCAGCATAATTAGTTGGTCTTACAGCACAAGTAAATGGAAAAATCAACATTTCTAATTCTACGTAGATATATTTTATTTTAAATATAGCGCATATTTGAAAGATATAGCAGATAATATATGTGTTATAAATTAATTTATATATTAAAAATAAAGATAATTTATATGTTAAAAATGAATTAAAATTTTGTAAATAGTTTAACAGAAATATTGTGTACAATTTAATGTTTATGAATACCTAAATGTGTACGGAAACAACGTAGTGCGAGTTCTACTCAAGCCTGACAGGTATTTTTTTCTCTTAATATACGTTTTGTACTGCCTCATTTACACAGTATTAAATGAGCTATGCTGTATATAATGTTGGATGATTCACCGCAATTTCTTTTACTATACATAAATTTTTTCATTTAAGTTTTGCTTATAATATAAATATTGATTTCAATTTCCTAAGCACTCACCTGTCAAACCTTTTCTAACTTATTTACTTTTAATTGACGTCAGGAGCGATAACATTTATTTACCTGCATTAGATAAGAGTCCGAAATGAAATTCTTACTGGTAATATTTTGCGATTGTCGATTTAATGCCATCAACATCAAGTCAAAATATTCCAGATAGGTGTATTTATGTGACGAAGAATGTCCACTTGATGAAAACATTGGAAAACATATCTGGAGTAGGCTAAAAGAATGCCATTTTTACAATAAAAAATATAAAGGAATACAATAAAAAATATGAAGGATTCGGAGATGTACCAAAATGGTGAAAGCCCGTCTCCAAAATTATGCTCGTTGGACAGTTAAATCCACTGAGAATTTCATTAAATTTGTAGAAACTCATCCAAAATTATATGCCGATCTTAATGAAATATGTATCAGAATTAAACGAATGAAAAATATTATTCAAGATAGAATACTAACATTACCCTTGAAAAGACTATCAATGTGGAAGTTGCTAAAAGGTTAACGGGCATTACATATTTTGCAAACTCAATCGTAGTTCAGCAACGAAGGGCGAAGAGTCATACCATTTGAGCCATGATTATTTTGCATACTTCTACAGGGCTGGTAAAACGTCAAGATGTCACCACCATATTAAAAAGTCACATTATCAAAACAGAAAACAGTTAAATTTAAAAATTGTTTAACTATTTCGATACAGCCTTTATGAAAAAATTCTTTTAAATATCGGTAACGGAAAATGGGAAAAGTAGCATAGCTTATAGTTGAAGACTTTTTATTAAAAGTTGATACATGTAGCAATGAATTATGCAAAAAAATTCTTTATGGAGTCATATTCAAAGAGATTTGAATGAGTGATTAAAAAAAGTCAAATTAATAATTTTACGTCGATTCAGTTAAAACCAAAGTAATATAAAGGAATTACGTAACATGATTTTGTTGCGCAGATTGTGGCATTACCTATGGAGTATGAGGTGGACGTTCAATACAATCTTGTTCGACTTGAATGTATTAAAAAAAAATATATAAAAAAGATTATTTCATATTCAACAGAGTATTATTGAAATATTATGCCATAATAAAAGCTACAATAAATTCAGTAGAGACATATACTAAGGAAGATTAATTTCTAATAATGAAGCAGCATGCACTGCCCTTGAACTATAAAACTATGAAAAATAAAAGGATTTTCATTGAAAATAAAAAAAATTATCAGGCAATAAGAATACACATAAGAATATTTACATAAATGATATTTATCATATTTTTTAAACAAGAAACAAAACATCACAGACGCTTCTTTGTAGATTTGTGCGAAGCTAATATATTGAGGTTTGTAAATAAGCAGACAATCCAAGTAAATACTTAACGATTTATAATTTGGTACAGAGTTAGTATACTAAAAATATAAAGTTATTTATTAATAGTAAAGAAATCAAAAGAGTAGAATATAGTAAAAATTTAGGTATTTATATAGAAAGCTGTTTAATGTGAAATTATCATATTAAGGAGATGATTAACCAGTTAGTTTATTTTTGCCTTATATAAGTTGAGTTATTTAATGGATAGAAAGAATTCGAAAATTATATATCATGCTCTGATAGAGTATAATAAACTATGGAATAATCATCTTGGGATGGTGTATATGAAAATACTTTAAAACCTCTAGTATGTCTGCAAAATAATATTCTTCAAAAAATCTATGATAACAATAACAATGATGCGCAAACTCCACTTAATATCAGTAAATATCTTATAGTTAACTCTGTATTATTGAATTATAGTAACTGCAAAAAGAATTATGAAGAAATATCCATTAATACCAGGAATTCATTATCAAAAAACAACAGGATGATTACTTATAAGAATTTGAGTAATAGATTTGAAATATCTAAGTGGTGATAACAAGAAAATTAAAAAAATGTTAGTTAAATGGATTTTATTCTTATAGTTGCTAACAATGTGTTTTAATGACATTTAACTGTATTTTCTAACTTGTACTTTTATACTGCATTGACCGTAATTTAACATTTTTATTTCTTTGGTTATATATAACAATGAAAATTTTTCTTTGTTACCAGACCTGTGTACAAATCAGGGATGTTATGGAGCTCTGTAACCATAACTGAAACTTTCGGATATCTGAAATAAAAAGCTATCCGAAACCGTAAGCGAATCCGATAAAAAAGTTTCGAATAATTTCAGATAGACGTGGAGTTTAAATCAGACATTGTATGACAGGTTTTCGCAGACCGAGCCAACACACTAGCCGCATCGCTCTCAGTAAGCCCCCAACTCTTGTAGAATAATTAATTATTTTGATAAAAAAGTGTTGTGTAATAGTATCTCAGCAAAATGCATCCTAAATCTAGTTTAATTTAGACATATTTAGATAAAGTTAATGGTGATTTCGCAAAATCTAAACAATGTGATAAAATCTTTTCACGAAAAGGCGGCGGAACTACTTCGCTCAAACTTCACCTTAAGTCAAAAACAGTAATAAGTATGAAGAATTGTTGTTACTGGAAAAGAATAATAAATAAAACCAAGAAGACCCCAACAACTGATACTTTTACAAGAGTATAAAAGACAATTATCCATAGAAGATTCTTTAAAAAATAGAGGTGTTTGGGACAAAAGTAATATTAAACAAAAAGAAATAGATCATTTAGTAATTAAAATGATTGCGATACAAAACTTGCGCTTTTGTTTTGTGGAAGATATTGGTTTTCAAAGATTAATGCAGGCAGCATTGCCACGTTATAACTTAAGAAGTCGGCAGTATTTTCCTAATTTATTTTGTACTGAAATCTATGATAAACTGAAAATAATGATTTTGGGGTTGCTCAAGCAATTTGAAAAGATATTGTTTACTACAGATGTTTGGTCCGAGCCCAGTACAAATGTTTCATTATCGAGTCTTGGTATTACAAATAAATTTGAAAAAGTAACTGTATTACTCAAGTGTGAACAATTGGAAGTTCAGCACACAGGTTATAGCAAATACATTAAATAATATTTTGATAGATTGGGGGTTAAGTTCCGAATCAGTCCACTGTGTTTTACGCAACAGAGGATTAAATATGATAAAAGTCATATTCAGTATGGCTAACTTGACTGATGCAAACTGTACTATTCATCAACTATAATTGTGTGTCCGGTCGTCGTTGGAAAATGGAAAAATTATCTTGGCAATGATTACAAAATGCAAAAAAAATGAGACACTTCAATCACTCTCTGGTTGCTCAAGATGAATTGAAAATAATTAGTGTAGAAAGACTAAACCAACAGAGTCAGAATATAATTGAGGAATATTCTACACGGTTAGTCGATTCTTTTATTTTACTGACGGTCCTTATACAGCGTCAGGTGTAATATTTACAAACTTGAGGTCTGTTTAATTTGTATCTAATTTGCCTATTAATTGATTGAGATAAGGCTGTTGAATTCCATCTTTATTTGTAAATACTTAGTTTAATTTTACTTAAATTTTATTAAAATTAATTATACTTTAAATTTAATTATACTCAAATTTTCTTTTTGTATTTTGCACACTTACTGTTTTTTTACAATTTTATTTAACACATTTTTGTTTTTCTTTTTGTAAGTAGAATTCCACTTATTACATGATGGAAAGAATGTTGAAATTGAAAGACTCTCTGGTATTGTATTCATATTATACCAATTCTTACTACTGATAAATGGGTGGACTTGAAAAAGTGTATAGCCATACTAATGACATTTGAAGAAACAAACAAAGGAGTTAAATAGTGATTCTGCAACAATTGCATCTGTGATTCCATTAATCTATGCACTTAAAAAAACATTAGAATCAGAGAAGAATAACGAAGATACTTCTGAGAACTTTAAATTAATGATTACAAAAATTATACAGGACATCAATGTTAGATTCCAGGACATTTCTTTTAAAATAACAACATTTAAACAATAGCTACCTATCTAGATCCACAGTACAAGCTTAAGTTTTTTAGTGAAATTATGAAGGAACAGGTAGAGTCAGAGATCCCGGGGATATTTGGCTGTTCAAGAACTTCTCATGATGAAGGTCCTTTTTCGCCTAAAAGATCACGAAATGAGCTGCCAACAACAAGCTCCAGCTACCAATAACATATTCAGTGTAATCTGGCTGAAATAATGAGCTTGAGCGATGAGGAAAAGCGAAATATAGATTGTGATGATGAATTACACAATTAATTTATTGTTAAAAAGACATTACTCAATAAACACAATAAAGAGAAAAGGTAAATACTCAGTGACGATCCACTTTTATAGTGAAAAATGCGTACCAAATATATCATAACTTTAATAATATAGTGAGACAGTACCTCTCAATACCTGCTGGAACTGTACCGAGTGAGAGCTCTTTAGTACTGCTGGGCTGAGAAATCGACTCTCCAGTGATAAAGCTGCAAAGTTGCATTACTCATTATTTCTAAATCAATGAATTTCAATAAATAGAATCTCAATTTATTTTATTTCAATACGAATTATTGTGAAATCTTAAGCTATCTTTATTTCAGTGTATTTTTATATTATAGATATGATGGTTTAATTTCCATCATATGTGACCAAATTAATAAAAAAAATGGCAAAAAATTAAATTTTAATCAAATGGTAATTTAGATCATGGTTAATCAATTTAAAACAAATTGCTTTTCACTTTAAAACTTAATGTATTGCAAAAATATGCAGTAAGTAGCAGTTGGAACATGCTGTAAGTAGTAGTCCGTAGTTGCCTATATCTCTTCAAATTATTGTTGGTAGCTAGTAGAAATTCAATTTATTAATAATTTGGTTAGTATCTAAAATGCGAATATGATGTGAACCTGCATATCATATTCAAGCTTACTATTCCATAAAGAAGGCATAAAAATAAAAAACAGTACATAAAACCCCAACTTTATTTTGAAATAAAGATCCAGTAATATTACATCAATGATATTCCCACTTCATGGGATATGCAAGTCTTTTTCACCCATCTCCTTATTTTATTTATTTACATATTTATTATATATTTATTTACATATTCATTATATATTTATTTACATATTTTGTTATATATTTATTTACATATAGTTATGGAAATATCACAGTTATTACACTATTGAAATGCAGTAACGATGACGTACTTTAGTAAGTATATTCTCACTTATCATAAACATATCAATCACACTCTGGTGCAACCGTGATCAGGTTGTTCAGCCATTGTACACAGTTGGAAAGTGGAGAATTTGAATATACTTTGATTCTAAATGCCGGTATTACAAAAAGATGTTGACATTGCGAGCGCAAGTTGTTATTAGGTATGAAGAGTGAGAATTTTCCCAATACATTGAGGTACAAAATCGTTCATTTCACAATTGGAAAATAAATTTCAGTATTGTGTGGCAACGTATGTTAATGCAGAATACCCATTAAAAAAATGACAGAAAATAGAAAAAGGGAGTAACTATAACGTCTCATGCAGAAATATAGAAAGGAATGTTTATTGGACATGTTCATTCATCACGCTGTATTTACTTTCATGTGGGTTTTGAATAATAGAACTTCTAACTTGCTTCGCACTATTTATACATTATATATTAAATGAGGAAATACATCGGAAGTTCCTGGCATTATACAACATAAATCCAAGACTTCTGAATGACTTTTTCACTACATCTGCCAAATGACCGTGAAAAGTTAGACGCAAATTAAATTTAGCTCCTCTATCTTTTACTACAATATGTCAACATAAAGGTATCTCACAAATGGTATATTCATACTCGACAAGACTACGTGCCTGACCATAATTCATCACAGAATATTTTCTTGAAGTGAGTCGTAGACACAACACTGCGACAACTTGTAATCGGCAATACTTAAAAAGATAAAAAATTAGCGATGCGTGCGAGTGACCTCCCCTACCGCGCGCTAAACAGCAACTGATTTTGCGAGCGCCATCGCGCTCGTGGCAAATTTAGTTAGTACGGGCACGAGTGCGATGGTGCTCGTCGGCACTCAAACGGCTAAAAAAAAATTTGTTTTATTTACGAAATAGCAATCTATTGAATTGAAGAATATCAAAAAACTGAAATTTTTTGAGATAAGAATTTTAAATTCTTTAAAAAGAAATACGAAATGAACACCTACTGCATTGAAGAGATAAGTTAAGGAATTAGATATGTATATTGAATGTACATACAATACATAATCAATCTACTCGTGTAATTTGGGATGTGTAGAAAAGTAAAATTAAGATACCTATAACTATACAAGAAAAAGTATTGGATAGAAAGAGTGAAACCATAGTAAAGGTAATAAACATTTTCTTATTTTCATAACAGCTCAATATATCAAAATAGAAAATTACAGAAATAAAAGGTACTCTGGTATTCCTGCACATACTTTCAATATTTAAGCAGCATAAAGTTTTTTTTTATTTCTGATATTGAAATATAATTAGGTTAATTTTATTGGTAATAAGTTATATTTATTTTTATCACAACGTTTAGAAGCAGAATATTGTGATTGCTCTAAGTGAACCTAAACAGAGAACATCTAAACAAAGTCAACGTCATTATGTACGAGCTCATTAGACAAATGAAGCAGAAAACGTAAATAAAATTAAATGTGTACAGCGTTCAATGTTTTGCATTTAGTCAGAAGAGAAGTAATCATATCCTACTTTACTCCAATAAATGTGATATTTAGAAAAATGTACGTAGTGGTAAAATGCGTAATTTGTTTCATTATTTTTCATAGAGTAGCAAATTCCTTTAAATGACAGGAAAATATAAGTGATTGTATTGTAACAGACTAATTAGTTTAAAACAACTAGTTGAATTGAAAAATAACACTTTCAGGCAATGAATTAGGACAGCATCAATACTTGTAGCAAATCAGATTTTTAGTACAATATGCGTACAGTGAAGGAGAAAAACCAAATATGTAAAAGGTCAGTGCAAGCTGTCAATAGAATGAATGCAAAAAATTAAATGATTACAAACAACAAATGTAATAATTTCAACAAAATGTATATTTTGCATTTCATTTTTATTAGCCGACTTTCAATACTACAAATTTAATAAAGCAAATTTAAAATAGCAATCGAATTTTTTAGTTTAAATAAATCGTATTGTCACTACGTAGAATTAATTACGCATAAGAAATATTTCATCGTTGAATGAAAACATTGTGTGGAAAAATATTGATAACTGATCAAAAAAGGCTTTCCATTAAATATGCATTTATATTTCAAAAGAAACTAAGTTTCTTTAATGAATGGGATGTTATTATATCTTTATCTTTGATTATATAGCGTTCGTTCTCTCCATAGAGAACCTTTGCCAATGTCAAGTGTGGAAAAAAGGCTATGGCAACACTGATTAAATCAAATTTCGGATATTTGTCATTGTTGCTTGATAACAAAAGAATAAACTATACAATAAAACAAAAACTAAATAAGAAGTTGGCTACAATTAAACTAAAAGAAGAAAACGACATTATAATATACAGAAAGTACAAAATAAGTATATACAAATATACAAACTTATAAAAATAAACATGAACATAAGTATAAAAATTTCTATATTTTGATGTCGTTCTTTCTTATGTTATTATAGTCTGTTTCAAATAAACAAATGACAGTAATTTTTCTGATTCATTATAAATATAATCAATGCGGCGATGTGTGATTATGCGAAGAGTTTATAAAATGGCACCAAGAATATGAAGGATTATCCAAGGAAAATGAAGGATTTATGTAAAGAATAATAAAATAATATATAAATATATCTTTGATATACGAAGTTATTAGGCAAGAATTAATAACATATGTATGTAGCTGAATTTATAAAATACTTACTAACAATATTCGCCAGGAAAACTTCGTATTTATATAGTCGTGCGATTATCGTTTTGAAACTTAGTCGTATTTACACTTTTAAACATGAAAATAAAATATTACACTCGATAAATTATGAAACTGTAATGAATCAACACTAAAACATTCATCGCGCGTAAAACGAAATAGGAATTAAAAATTAAATGCAACTGTCAATGTAACGGCTGTCATATTATATTGCCACTTGAAAAAATTTCTTCAAGTGAAAGCAAGAGCAAAGTATTTTGGTAGAAAATGTATTTGGTGTCGGTTCGAAGATTAAGTTGAAAAATACTCACTTTTTTTATGCTTTTAAGAAAAAAATGTTTACAGCAGCTAATACATTTCATTGATTCGTATTAATTGAAGACATACAGTGAAAGAATTCTAAAATATTGCGATTGGTCATCTTAGCGGTCTCGTCATATTATTTTATAAAAACTTAACCCTTTTATTAAAATCTATATAAAGTTAAGCACTATTTGAACGGTTTAAAATTTGTTTAATATTATGTTATACCTTAATTGATTTAATTTGATATCAGAATTCCTATTTTATTTTTAATATGCCTTATAGTACTTTTCGATTTAATAATTTATTTCTTGTGAAGATTTAAATATAAAAGTGGACATTTATTGGAAAATAATAGCAACGAATCAGAATAAATTATTTAAATAAAGAATAATGAAATTAAGTTAAGAAACCATTTAATGGAAATGTCAGGTTATGTTGCCATACGAGAAAAACAGCCCGGTAGAAAAAGACAAAAAAACATATTTTGGTATCAGTTTTGGTGGGTTCAAACCACTTATGAATAAAAACATATTCACTTTGTTATTTTCTGTGGGAGAAAAATGCTTGCACTTGTGGATTTTAGAAAATAGATTAGTACTTTATATTTTAAGCCGCTTGTGTACTCCAGTAGCTGTTGTTTAATGGTGTTTCTAACATATAATGAAAGAACGCTAAATATTTCAATTACCTTCTCATCAGATTGGCCATACTATTTCAAACTACACTATTGTTTAAAATATATTAAATTTCGTGTTGTTCTATAATCGATTAACTTTACGTCAAAGTTTCTATATTATTTCCAGCTTCATAGTTATTTTTTGACTTTACCATTGAATAATTTATTAGAACTCAGAAATATAACAAAATAATTAGCGAAAAATAGTAGGAAGAAATCAGAATTTGAAAATGAAAAGAAAGAGCGAAACAAAATGGCTGTCACATTATGTTATTACAGGAAAAATAATCTCGCTATAGAGACGACCACAAATATTTTATTGCAAAATTGTTTTTTTACTAATATTTAAATTATTTGCTATTTATATAGTTTTAAATACATTAAATTGTATATTGTTCTGTAACCAGTTTAAATTTACAGGAAATATGTATATTGTTTCTAACATTTTTTTTGCTTTTTTTTAAATATTAGGACATATGATAGAATAAAATTATAATTTAAAAGTGAAGGGAAACAGTCACAGAAATAGCAGTTATTGTAACTGCTATTTCTGTGTATATTAATGGTTATATTAAGTTATTAATAGTTATATAAGTTATATTAAGATCTATTAAATGGTATATTTTTCTACAATCGATTTAAATATGTACTAAAGTTCTTGGATTATTTTTAATATTCCTTATAGTTATTTTAATTTCTACTAGCTAATAACTTATCAGGTTTCAGAAATATAATAGAAGAAACTACAGAAATTTAACAGGAACTAACTTGAACGAAACATTCATTTTTCGTAGTTTTTAATTTTTTTTAATATCGTAGTTTTTAATTTTTTTAAATAACTGTAATTATTTTTATAGTTATTTCTTAAATCTATTTTGTAATATCTTATCAGTTCTAAAATATATAGTAGAAACAATTATTAAAGTATAACAGAAAGAAAGAAGAATTGAAAAATGAAGCGAATAGTGAAATAACGACTCATTATTTGTTGCCAGACGAGTAAAAGAAAAAATAAACATTTTAGCATTGTTTTCTTGTTTAAGTTATTTACTGTTTACTTCATTTAAAATTCATTCATTCATCATGTGAATGGTTTAAAATGTTATCGAATTTTCTATGTTATTTTGAACATTCCTTTTCGTTATTGTCTAATTTTATTTTAAGGCCAATATGCCTGATATATTTTTTAATAATTCACGTTTCATATTTAAATAATACCGTCAAGCTCATGTCATAAAAAAAATAAAATCTAGGTACTCGTATTATTTTTTATAAATACCTTCCTGTAATGTTTTTTATGTATTCCTGTTATGTATTTTTTTAATAAATAGTTTAAAAATTATGAAAAATAAGACAAATTATTTAGACTAATATCTGTAGCTAAAATATTTTTCAAAATGTTTTATTTCTTCCTTTTATTCATGTAGGTAGGATTTTCTCTTAAAGTTGAACCGTAAATGTAAATGTTTCTAAGTTGTTTGAAAATATTATTCTTCACATTCCTTATTATAATTCTTAATAAAATAACGTTGAAAAGTTTATAAATAAAAGGGCTTATAAATATGTTAAATCCTGGCTTTTTTCATTTTAATATATTAATTGCTGAGAAATTAAGGAAAAACAAGTGTTTGCTCAATTCTATATTTTTAGTTAGGTTCTTTTTGGTTTTGGACCCAAAAATTAGAATTTGCTATATATATATATATATATATATATATATATATATATATATATATATATATATATATATATATATTCGACTTATATTGTTTTCTTAGAAATATTTAATAATGTACTTAGATTTTGTAAGGAAAAACAATGTTTTGAATACTTTAGTGGTATATATTTTCTTTTGTCTTATAGTATTTTATGGTATTCAATATAGTATTTTATGAAAAGCAGTTACTACCATAGGAAATTAATCAAAATATACGTTTTTTTTTAGTTAATATATAACACCAAATTTTTACCACATAAAAATATTTTCTTGATATTAAATTATTATTCTATGTAAATTTAAACAAACATTATATTTTAAATATTATCTTTTAAAAGTTCTGTTATAATAACAATATTTGTAAATATAAAGTCAAATGACTAAAAAAAATTTTGATTTTTTGAAACTATCATGTAACATAACCAACAGAACCCCTTTTTTCGAAATTACTGCGTGCGTCTTTATTTGGTAATTAAAGCATTATTAAAACTTCAACTATACAGTTCTGTTGCTTAAACAAGAAGTAGGTACTGATTTTATTTGGACAAAAACTATTTTATTTTGTCAAAATATTATTTTCGCCTAAACTAAATATTCTGACATTTAGAAGGTAAAATGGCGATATTTACGCGTGTTGCTATTGCGTTAAATTACGCCTATAAGTGACTACACTTCTGTAAATTTCAACTTTAGATAAAGCACGCTACACAGTTTACCTAATACTGAAATGAAAGCAACAGTACTACTGAAAGCAACAATATTTGTTATGATCGATAAATTGGTTCAGACATTGCAGGAGTATCAGTATGGCAAAAGTTAGGAAAACTAAAAAAGCATTGAAATCATATGATGTCAACATTCTAGTGCAGGGCGATAACCAAAGCATCGTATAGGTTTTGCGACAGACCGTGTCAGCAGTAGGAACCCTTCAGTTGCGGAATTGACGCGTGTTAGTTCTAAACGCTCTATATTTTACAAATTTTAGTTTTATTTTTCTTCTCCTTTTTTATATGGTTTTGTAGAATTATTGCAATGAATGTTGGATTAGGAGGTATATATAATATTTTATATCTACTTGTTACAATGAAAACTTATCATTTGAATGTTAAAATTGAATTCCAGACCCTAGTCGATCACAAGATTATGCAATTCTTTAAAATGAGTTTTATTAACATATAAAGAAGACGAGCAAAACAGCTTGAAACTAATCTGTGAATAAAATTTTGCGAGTTCATTTCAGTAAAAGAAAAAAATCGTATATGAAAAACCAAACAAAAGTTTTTATTAAAGCTGAAAGTCTTATGACTAATTGCACCAAAGTCCATATAAAACGCATTCTTGCATATACTATAGTAGATGCTAAAGTTAATAACATTACAAAAAAACAACTCGTTGATTGTTAAGATGTTATGTGCGTGGAAAAACTTCTACAAATTTCAGTAAGTTAATAATTAAAGGACTAGTCGATTGAAATTTTCCCGGAATATTCAAATTTGGTCTATCTGCACTTCATGGAAGAAATAGATTTTTAAATTTTTTCGGTGAATAATGAATGACGATGAATAATATTAAAAGAAAGATGAAGTGAGTGTTCCGGCTGCTAAAAAATATAGAAAATTTTATCAAGAAAGTATTAGAACTTCTTCGCGAAAGACCGAATTGGATATTCCAAATGAAAATTATCCCTCCCGAAAATTTTGTTGAAAACTCACATTGATTTTAATTAACTGGTATAGTTGTAAATCTGATTCTTCCATATAAAATAATGTTCAGTGCTTTGCCAAGAGACTATGTATTTGATGCTGTGAAACAATTTATGTGATTAGCGGCCAATGACACCAATATTTCAAAACATGTTGGGTCATTAAATGTGAACTGATTTCTGTCTAAAAGTTTACTTTATTATGTATCTTAAATAATAAGTTATACAATTAATCAAAATTTGCACCTTAACTTCTGGCACAGTTTGGGCATCTTAATAGTATCAACATCTTAGAAAAGTGATTAAAACCTGCAGCGAATTTGGAGAATGAATGATGATAAAATTTTTAAAGGCACTTTCTGTAACTTGCATGAAATTAAATATTTTTCCTTGGTTCGAAGACTTAGAAAAGATGATTTCCATTTGTGGCAAGATCAGGAGAATACATTGGGTGACAAAGAGTTACAAGTCTAACTTCTGTTGATTGAGAAATATTGTTTGAGCGACCTGGAGTCGAGCATTGTCCTCTGAGAGAATTAGCCGGTCTCTATACACCAATCTCTGTTGTTTAATCACAAGCTCCTTCGTCATTTCGTCTAATTGGTTACAGGATTTTGATTACTAGGTAGATTACATCCGATCTTTTTGATTAATCAGTTTTTGTGTGAATAAACCTAACGTTAGACTAGCAAACAAATACCATTGCTTTTTTGGCGAATATTCGATTTTGGAATGTATTTTAGCACTCTTTTTATTTATCCAAACAATTGAAACAAGTATTTATATATGGCTGTCAAAAATTATACATTTTTAATCATATATAATAGTTCGAAGTAAAAATGATTCGCCCTTATATAGCAATATAAAAAAAAAGCTTTGAAACCGTTTATTTCTAACGCTTGTTTAATATCTACTGAAACTATCTCTGCATCTTCTTATTTATTTGTTTTAAATGGTTTAATACAGTTGGGATACTGAAATATCGAATATTCCTACTATTTTTCACATTGTTTTCGATGTATCCTGTTGGTTTCACTTCCTCATTATCCACCTCGTTTTTAAGTTGCCCCTCTGGATCATTTTGAATATAGAAACGAGCCGATCTAAATTTTTCAAACTATCAACGTACTCTGCCTTCATTAGCCACATCTTTGCCAAACACTTCATTGACATTTCATCTGTGCTGCCTAGCTCAACGACGAAACTCTAATTCAAAAATAACGCGAGATTTTGACTTTCAAAATTTTATCTACAAGAAATCTTTGATACATAACCTTAAACGAAACATGTGATTGAGAGAATAATGGCTCACTTTCACAAAAACAAAAAATAATTGAAAAATTAAAATTTCATTGATATCGAGAATAAAGCTCGATACATGAGGTTATTGGATATTTCACACTTTAATGGTCAACAAATAATTCATTGCGACACAATAATTTCTTATCAGAGGAAGTTGCCGAGGCAAGAAATGAACATTTTAGACTGGAATGTGCATCAAAATTCAAAACAATAGATTGCAATACGGACATTCTAAACAACATTTTCTTAACCTCGTAATCATTCTTAAATGGGTAAGAAGTGCATTGTTTGTCAATATATTATGTGTTATGGGAATTTTTTAAAGCCAAATAATTTATGCCTACTGCGTCTGCTTATTGTTATAATAAAAATTAGTTCCTATTACTTTGTAATTAATGTTACTTAATGCAATCCTATAACATAGATCTAGGCAAATTTAAAGATAAAATTTTTCCTACGTGCATATATATATATATATATTTGACTTATATTGTTTTCTTAGAAATATTTAATAATGTAGTTAGATTTTGTAAGGAAAAACAATGTTTTGAATACTTTAGTGGTATATATTTTCTTTTGTCTTATAGTATTTTATGGTATTCAAAGACTTCATTCGTAAATTCCTAACCAGCTTTCTTACTTATGGTTTTTTTAAACATTCTACATATTGATGATATGTAATTTTCAATTACCTTAGAAATATTTAATTATATACTTAAAGTTTTGAAACAAAAAAGTCTTTTGAACGCTTCAGTGATATCGAGGTACTACTTGAAATGTTCTCTTTTATCTAGTCTTTTATTCAAAATCTAAATAAGACAATTTCTAACTTCCCAGTTTTAGTTTACCCTTTTCATTGTTGATAATGCAGCGTTTTCAATTCTTGTCTTAAATAATTTACTTCCACAATCTTTAAGCTCAATCCAAAGATTGGTCGTCACGCAGTTCTTTCATGTTTTGGTCTCTTTGAGACTATCGTTGTCAAAACCATAAAATTTAATAAATTTATCAGTAGCCAAGAAATAAAAAAGTTTTTAGAAGACCTTTTATGTTGTGTCCAATTAATTATGGATTTTGTATCCAATTAATTATGGATTTTCTGTAACAGCGTTTCAATTTAAAGTGGAAAAATAAAGGCTTTCAGAAGTGTTATCACAAAGGGAAGGAAGCAATTGCCTTCACACAGGAAAAGTTTGTCGATCAAATATTACTCCTCCTAAATGTCTAATTTTCTGATGAAGACTTTGGAGTTTACTATTTTTGTAAAGTTTATTTCAATATTCAAAATACACCCAAGTAATTTAAATATATTTTAAGTACTAAAAAACGAAACCACATATAATTTTGAAGACATTTTTTAATTCATTTGGTCTCGCGTTGTAATATTCTAAGAATTAGCGATAATTTAATTTGAAGGTATTGTGAGAATAGTTGAGACTCTGCATTTAGTTGATCAGATATAATTTAACAATATTGTGCATTGTAGATGATATCTAAGAAGCGGATTAAAGCTAAATAACAATGTTAAAAGGTAATCAAAAAGTCAGTAAATGCTAGAACTACTTTCTGAAATTTATCTATTTCATCATTAGTTCTCTAACAGTGCGTATAATGTAAATAGAGTATCATCAGTGCTGCGCCGTATCAGAAATAGTTTATTAACACTCAGAGATATTATAAACATACATGGTACAAAAACTCCGCCAATATTGCTTTTCAGTCTAGTTTTAGGGATAGAAAGTTTTTATATATACCATTTAAAAAAGTTTTTATATATACCATTTACCACATAAATTATTTGGCTTTAAAAAAATTCCGATAACACATAATATATTGGTAAACAATGCACTTCTTACCTATTTAAGAATGATTACGAGGTTAAGAAAATTTTATTTAGGATGTCCGTATTGCAATCTATTGTTTTGAATTTTCATGCACATTCCAGTAGACAATGTTTATTTCCTGCCTCGGCCACTGCTTCTGATAATAAATTATTGTGGCGCCATGAATTAATCGTTGGTCATTAAAGTGTGAAATACCCAGTAACCTCATATATCGAGCTTGATTCTCGATATCAATGAAAATTTAATTTTTTAATTATTTTTTGTGAAAGTGGGCCATTATTCTCTCAAGCACATGTCTGTTTGAGGCTATGTATCAAAAATTTCTTGCAGATAAAATTTTGTAAGTCAAAAGCGCGCGTTATTTTTGAATTTGAGTTTCGTCGTTGAGCTAGGCAGCACAGATGAAATGTCAATATAGTGTTTGGCAAAGATGTGGTTAATGAAGGCAGAGTACGTTGATAGTTTGAAAAATTTAGATCTGCTCGTTTGTATATTCAAAATGAACCAGAGAGGCAACTTAAAAACGAGGTGGATAATGACGAAGTGAAACCAACAGGATACATCGAAAATAATGTGAAAAATAGCAGTAATATCCGATATTTTAGTATCCCAAGTGTATTGAACCATTTAAAACAAACCAGTAAGAAGATGCAGAGATGGTTTCCGCAGATATTAAATAAGCGTTAGAAATAAACGGTTTCAAAGCTTTTTCTTTGATATTGCTATGTAAGGGCGAATCATTTTTACTTCGAAATATTATATATGATTAAAAATGGAAAATTTTTGACAACCATATATAAATACTTGTTTCAATTGTTTGGATAAATAAAAAGAGTGCTAAAATACATTCCAAAATCGAATATTCGCCAAAAAAGCAATGGTATTTGTTTGCTAGTCTAGCGTTAGGTTTATCCACATGAAAACTGATCAATCAAAAAGATCGGATGTAATCTACCTAGTAACCAAAATCCTATAACCAATTAGACGAAAAAGCTTGTGAAAAAAGACGAAGGAGCTTGTGATTAAGCAACAGAGATTGGTGTATAGAGACAGGCTAATTCTCTCAAAGGACAATGCTCGACTCTAGGTCGCTCAAACAATATTTCTCAATCAACAGAAGTTAGACTTAGAAACTCTTTGTCACTCACTGTATTCTCCTGATCTTGCCACAAATGTAAATCATCTTTTCTAAGTCTTCGAACCAAGGAAAAATATTTAATTTCATGCAAGTTACAGAAAGTGCCTTTAAAAATTTTATCATCATTCATTCTCCAAATTCGCTGCAGGTTTTAATCACTTTTCTAAGAGGTTGATACTATTAAGATGCCCAAACTGTGCCAGAAGTTAAGGTGCAAAATTTGAATAATTGTATAACTTATTATTTAAGATACATAATAAAGTAAACTTTTAGACAGAAATCAGTTCACATTTAATGACCCAACATGTTTTGAAATATTGGTGTCATTGGCCGCTAATCACATAAATTGTTTCACAGCATCAAATACATAGTCTCTTGGCAAAGCACTGAACATTATTTTATATGGAAGAATCAGATTTACAACTATACCAGTTAATTAAAATCAATGTGAGTTTTCAACAAAATTTTCGGGAGGGATAATTTTCATTTGGAATATCCAATTCGGTCTTTCGCGAAGAAGTTCTAATACTTTCTTGATAAAATTTTCTATATTTTTTAGCAGCCGGAACACTCACTTCATCTTTCTTTTAATATTATTCATCGTCATTCATTATTCACCGAAAAAATTTAAAAATCTATTTCTTCCATGAAGTGCAGATAGACCAAATTTGAATATTCCGGACAAATTTGAATCGACTAGTCCTTTAATTATTAACTTACTGAAATTTGTAGAAGTTTTTCCACGCACATAACATCTTAACAATCAACGAGTTGTTTTTTTGTAATGTTATTAACTTTAGCATCTACTATAGTATATGCAAGAATGCGTTTTATATGGACTTTGGTGCAATTAGTCATAAGACTTTCAGCTTTAATAAAAACTTGTTTGGTTTTTCATATACCATTTTTTTCTTTTACTGAAATGAACTCGCAAAATTTTATTCACAGATTAGTTTCAAGCTGTTTTGTTCGTCTTCTTTATATGTTAACAAAACTCATTTTAAAGAATTGCATAATCTTGTGATCAATTAGAGTCTGGAATTCAATTTTAACATTAAAATTATAAGTTTTCATTATAACAAGTAGATATAAAATATTATATATACCTCCTAATCCAACATTCATTGCAATAATTCTACAAAACCATATAAAAAAGGAGAAGAAAAATAAAACTAAAATTTGTAAAATATAGAGCGTTTAGAACTAACACGCGTCAATTCCGCAACTAAAGGGTTCCTACTGCTGACACGGTCTGTCGCAAAGCCTATACGATGCTTTGGTTATCGCCCTGCACTAGAATGTTTGCATCATATGATTTCAATGCTTTTTTAGTTTTCCTAACTTTTGTCATACTGATACTCCTGCAATGTCTGAAAAAATTTATCGATCATAACAAATATTGTTGCTTTCAGTAGTATTGTTGCTTTCATTCCAGTATTAGGTAAACTATGTAGCGTGCTTTATCTTGTAGTTGAAATTTACATAAGTGTAGTCACTTATAGGCGTAATTTAACGCAATAGCAACACGCGTAAATATCGCCATTTTACCTTTTAAATGTCAGAATATTTAGTTTAGGCGAAAGGAATATTTTGACTAAATAAAATAGTTTTTGTCCAAATAAAATCAGTACCTACTTCTTGTTTAAGCCACAGAACTGTATGGGTGAAGTTTTAATAATGCTTTAATTACCAAATAAAGACGCACGCAGTAATTTCAAAAAAGGGGTTCTGTTGGTGTTAATATTACATGATAGTTTCAAAAAATCAGAATTTTTTTTAGACATTTGAATATACTTTCAAATATTGTTATAATAACAGATCTTTAAAAAGATAATATTTAAAATATAATGTTTGTTTAAATTTACATAGAATAATAATTTGATATGAAGAAAATATTTTTATGTGGTAAAAATTTGGCGTTATATATTAACTAAAAAAACGCATATTTTGATGCAGTTCCTACGGTAGTAACTGCTTTTCCAATTTTATATGCATATTGATAAAGAAAATGTTGGTTAAATCATTCTAAGGAATGTTGATAACAGCCAAAAACAATAATTATGTCTAGCTAAAAACGATAAAATTTATAATATTTATAGTTGCGGAGATACAGAGTAGAATATTTGGTTTCCTTGTGGTAGTAATTTTTTTCTCATTTTAAAGTGTGTACTCAAGAAAAAAATTACAGATAAATAATTGTAAAAGCAGGTGGTTATTTGTCATACTAAATAAAATTTCGAAGCTTGAAAAGTAACGTTTACGTGGGGTATATAAGCTGAAAAACACACAATAGCCGGTGTGTTTCTTAAGACAGTAATTGTTTTTCTATTTTCATAAATAAAAACATTTCGAAAATAATGTTGTAATTTGTTATTCATAATAAAACAAGCAACTAACAATCGTAAATTTTAGCGTTATAAATAACTGAATAAACACGTATAAATTGATGCATTCCCTACGGTAGTAACTGTTTTTTAAATTGTATATGCATATTGATGAAACAAATATTAAACAAATAATTCTAAAGAATGTTGATAATTGCCAAAAACAATAATTATATATTGCTAAATACGATAAAATTTATGAGTTGTATAGTTGCGGAGAAACACAGTAAAATATTCGGTTTTCTCAATAAAGTAATGTTTTTATCATTTAAAAGTGTCTGCTCAAGAAGAAAATGGTTGATAAATATTTCTAAAAAAAGGTGGTTAATTGTCATACCCAGTGAAACGTCGAAGCTAAAAATGTAACGTTTAATTTGGGTATATAACCTGAGAAACATACAATAGCTGGTGTGTTTCTTAAGATAGTAATTGTTTTTCTAATTTCATATATCGGGTAATTAGGAAAATGGCATAAAAATATCTAGAAAATAAAGTTGTAATTTGTTATTTACAGTAAAACATGCAAGCAATAATAGCAAATTTTGGCATTAAGTATTAACTGAAAAAACACATATATTATGATGCATTCCTTCCGGTGGTAATTATTTTTTTTAGTTTTATGTGCATATTGATGAAGAAAATGTTAGGTAAATCATTCTAAAGAATTTTGATAATAGCCAAAAACAATAAGTATATCAAGCTAAAAACGATAATATTTATAAGATATATAGTTGCGAAGATACAGAATAGAATATTCGGTTTCCTTGAGGTAGTAATTGTTTTCTCATTTTAAAGTGTCTACTCAAGAAAAAAATGCCAGATAATTATTTGTAAAAGCAGGTGATTACTTGTCATACCCAGTAAAATTTCGACGCTAAAAGCGTAAGGTTTACGTGGGGTATTTAAGCTTAGAAACACTCAATACCTGGTGTGTTTCTAAAGATAGTAATGGTTTTTCCATTTTCATATATCGGTTTATTAAGAAAGAAACACAAAACTACTTAGAAAATAATGTTGAACTTTGTTATTTACAGTAAAATATGCAAGCAATAGTCGCAAATTTTGGCATGAAGTATTATCTGAAAAATCACGTATATTATGACGCATTATTTACGGTGGTAACTGTTTTTTTAATTTTATTTGCATATTGTTGAAGAAAATGTTAGGTAAATCATTCTAAAGAATTTTGATAATAGCCAAAAACAATAATTATGTCAAGCTAAAAACGATAAAATTTATAAGATATATAGTTACGGAGATACAGAGTAGAATATTCGGTTTCCTTGACGTAGTAATTGTTTTCTCATTTTAAAGTGTCTACTCAAGAAAAAAATGACAGATAATTATTTGTAAAAGCAGGTGGTTATTCGTCATACCCAGTAAAACTTCGACGCTAAAAGCGTAAGGTTTACGTGGGGTATATAAGCTTAAAAACACTCAATAGCTGGTGTGTTTCTAAAGATAGTAATTGTTTTCTATTATCATATATCGATTTATTAAGAAAATGGCATAAAAATACTTAAAAAGTAATGTTGAAATATGTTATTTACAGTAAAACACGCAAACAATAATCGCAAATTTTGGCATGATGTATTAACTGAAAAACACATATATATTGATGCATTCCCTATGGTAGTAACTAATTTTTTTAATTTTAATGTCCATATTGAGGAAGAAAATGTTAGGTAAATCGTTCTACAGAATGTTGATAATGGCCAAAAACAATAATTATATATTGCTAATAACGATAAAATTTTTTATATATATAGTTGCGGAGTAAAATATTCGGTTTCCCTAATATGGTAATTGTTTTCTCATTTTAAAGTGTTTACACAAGAAAAAAATGACAGATAATTATTTGTAAAAGCAGGTGTTTATTCGTCATACCTAGTAAAACTTCGACGACAAAAGCGTAAGGTTTACGTGGGGTATATAAGCTTAAAAACATTCAATAGCTGGTGTGTTTCTAAAGACAGTAATTGTTTTCTATTATCATATATCGATTTATTAAGAAAATGGCATAAAAATACTTAAAAAGTAATGTTGAAATATGTTATTTACAGTAAAACACGCAAACAATAATCGCAAATTTTGGCATGAAGTATTGTCTGAAAAATCACTTAAATTATTATGCATTCATTACGGTGGTAACTGTTTTTTTAATTTTATGTACATATTGTTGAAGAAAATATTAGGTAAATCATTCTAAAAAATTTTGATAATAGCCAAAAACAATAATTATGTCAAGCTAAAAACGATAAAATTTATAAAATATATAGTTGCGGAGATACAGAGTAGAATATTCGGTTTCCTTGAGGTAGTAATTTTTTTCTCATTTTGAAGTGTCTACTTAAGAAAAAAATGACAGATAATTATTTGTAAAAGCAGGTGGTTATTTGTCATACCCAGTAAAACTTCGACGCTAAAAGCGTAAGGTTTACGTGGGGTATATAAGCTGAGAAACACTTAATAGCTGGTGTGTTTCCAAAGACAGTAATTGTTTTCTAATATCATATATCGGTTTATTAAGAAAATGGCCTAAAAATATTTAAAAAGTAATGTTGAACTTTGTTATTTACAGTAAAACATGCAAGCAATAATCGCAAATTTTGGCATGATGTATTAACTGAAAAACACATATATATTGATGCATTCCCTACGGTAGTAACTGTTTTTTTTATTTTAATGTCCATATTGAGGAAGAAAATGTTAGGTAAATCATTCTATAGAATGTTGATAATGGCCAAAAACAATAATTATATATTGCTAATAACGATAAAATTTCTTATATATATAGTTGCGGAGAAACGCAGTAAAATATTCGGTTTCCTTAATATGGTAATTGTTTTCTCATTTTAAAGTGTCTACTTAAGAAATAAATGACAGATAATTATTTGTAAAAGCAGGTGGTTATTTGTCATACCCAGTAAAACTTCGACGCTAAAAGCGTAAGGTTTACGTAGGGTATATAAGCTGAGAAACACTTAATAGCTGGTGTGTTTCTAAAGACAGTAATTGTTTTCTATTATCATATATCGGTTTATTAAGAAAATGGCATAAAAATATTTAAAAAGTAATGTTGAACTTTGTTCTTTACAGTAAAACATGCAAGCAATAATCGCAAATTTTGGCATGAAGTATTGTCTGAAAAATCACGTAAATTATTATGCATTCCTTACGGTGGTAACTGTTTTTTTAATTTTATGTACATATTGTTGAAGAAAATGTTAGGTAAATCATTCTAAAGAATTTTGATAATAGCCAAAAACAATAATTTTGTCAAGCTAAAAACGATAAAATTTATAAAATATATAGATGCGGAGATACAGAGTAGAATATTCGGTTTCCTTGAGGTAGTAATTGTTTTCTCATTTTAAAGTGTCTACTCAAGAAAAAAACGACAGATAATTATTTGTAAAAGCAGGTGGTTATTCGTCATACCCAGTAAAACTTCGACGCTAAAAGCGTAAGGTTTACGTGGGGTATTTAAGCTGAGAAACACTCAATAGAAGGTGTGTTTCTAAAGATAGTAATGGTTTTTCCAATTTCATATATCGGTTTGTTAAGAAAGAAACACAAAAATACTTAGAAAATAATGTTGAACTTTGTTATTTACAGTAAAATATGGAAGCAATAGTCGCAAATTTTGGCATGAAATATTATCTGAAAAATCACGTATATTACGATGCATTATTTACGGTGTTAACTGTTTTTTTAATTTTAAGTGCATATTGATAAAGAAAATGTTAGGTAAATCATTCTAAAGAATTTTGATAATAGCCAACAACAATAATTATGTCAAGCTAAAAACGATAAAATTTATTAGATATATAGTTGCGAAGATACAGAGTAGAATATTCGGTTTCCTTGAGCTAGTAATTTTTTTCTCATTTTAAAGTGTCTAGTCAAGAAAAAAATTCCAGATAATTATTTGTAAAAGCAGGTGATTACTTGTCATACCCAGTAAAACTTCGACGCTAAAAGCGTAAGGTTTACGTGGGGTATATAAGCTGAGAACACTCAATAGCTGGTGTGTTTCTAAAGATAGTAATGGTTTTTCCATTTTCATATATCGGTTTATTAAGAAAGAAACACAAAAATACTTAGAAAATAAGGTTGAACTTTGTTATTTACAGTAAAACGTGCAAGCAATAATCGCAAATTCTGGCATGATGTATTAACTGAAAAACACATATATATTGATGCATTCCCTACGGTAGTAACTGTTTTTTTTAATATAAATGTCCATATTGAGGAAGAAAATGTTAGGTAAATCATTCTACAGAATGTTGATAATGGCCAAAAACAATAATTATATATTGCTAATAACGATAAAATTTCTTATATATATAGTTGCGGAGAAACGCAGTAAAATATTCGGTTTCCTTAATATGGTAATTGTTTTCTCATTTTAAAGTGTTTACTCAAGAAAAAAATGACAGATAATTATATGTAAAAGCAGGTGGTTATTTGTCATCTCCAGTAAAACTTCGACGCGAAAAGCGTAAGGTTTACGTGGGGTATATAAGCTGAGAAACACTCAATAGCTGGTGTGTTTCTAAAGATAGTAATGGTTTTTCCATTTTCATATATCGGTTTGTTAAGAAAGAAACACAAAAATACTTAGAAAATAATGTTGAACTTTGTTATTTACAGTAAAATATGCAAGCAATAGTCGCAAATTTTGGCATGAAATATTATCTGAAAAATCACGTATATTACGATGCATTATTTACGGTGTTAACTGTTTTTTTAATTTTAAGTGCATATTGATAAAGAAAATGTTAGGTAAATCATTCTAAAGAATTTTGATAATAGCCAACAACAATAATTATGTCAAGCTAAAAACGATAAAATTTATTAGATATATAGTTGCGAAGATACAGAGTAGAATATTCGGTTTCCTTGAGCTAGTAATTTTTTTCTCATTTTAAAGTGTCTAGTCAAGAAAAAAATTCCAGATAATTATTTGTAAAAGCAGGTGATTACTTGTCATACCCAGTAAAACTTCGACGCTCAAAGCGTAAGGTTTACGTGGGGTATATAAGCTTAGAAACACTCAATAGCCGGTGTGTTTCTAAAGATAGTAATGGTTTTTCCATTTTCATATATCGGTTTATTAAGAAAGAAACACAAAAATACTTAGAAAATAAGGTTGACTTTGTTATGTACAGTAAAACATGCAAGCAATAATGGTAAATTTTAGCATGAAAAGTAATCTGAAAAATCACGTATATTATGATGCATTATTTACGGTGGTAACTGTTTTTTAATTTTATGTACATATTGTTGAAGAAAATGTTAGGTAAATCATTCTAAAGAATTTTGATAATAGCCAAAAACAATAATTATGTCAAGCTAAAAACGATAAAATTTATAAGATATATAGTTCCGATGATACGGAGTAGAATATTCGGTTTCCTTGAGATAGTAATTTTTTTCTCATTTTAAAGTGTCTACTCAAAAAAAAAATGACAGATAATTATTTGTAAAAGCAGGTGGTTATTCGTCATACACAGTAAAACTTCGACGCTAAAAGCGTAAGGTTTACGTGGGGTATATAAGCTTAAAAACACTCAATAGCTGGTGTGTTTCTAAAGATAGTAATTGTTTTCTATTATCATATATCGATTTATTAAGAAAATGGCATAAAAATACTTAAAAAGTAATGTTGAAATATGTTATTTACAGTAAAACACGCAAACAATAATCGCAAATTTTGGCATGATGTATTAACTGAAAAACATATATATATTGATGCATTCCCTATGGTTAGTAACTGTTTTTTTTAATTTTAATGTCCATATTGAGGAAGAAAATGTTAGGTAAATCATTCTACAGAATGTTGATAATGGCCAAAAACAATAATTATATATTGCTAATAACGATAAAATTTCTTATATATATAGTTGCGGAGAAACGCAGTAAAATATTCGGTTTCCTTAATATGGTAATTGTTTTCTCATTTTAAAGTGTTTACTCAAGAAAAAAATGACAGATAATTATTTGTAAAAGCAGGTGGTTATTCGTCATACCCAGTAAAACTTCGACGCTAAAAGCGTAAGGTTTACGTGGGGTATATAAGCTTAAAAACACTCAATAGCTGGTGTGTTTCTAAAGATAGTAATTGTTTTCTATTATCATATATCGATTTATTAAGAAAATGGCATAAAAATACTTAAAAAGTAATGTTGAAATATGTTATTTACAGTAAAACACGCAAACAATAATCTCAAATTTTGGCATGATGTATTAACTGAAAAACACATATATATTGATGCATTCCCTATGGTAGTAACTTTTTTTTTTAATTTTAATGTCCATATTGAGGAAGAAAATGTTAGGTAAATCATTCTACAGAATGTTGATAATGGTCAAAAACAATAATTATATATTGCTAATAACGATAAAATTTCTTATATATATAGTTGCGGAGAAACGCAGTAAAATATTCGGTTTCCCTAATATGGTAATTGTTTTCTCATTTTAAAGTGTTTACACAAGAAAAAAATGACAGATAATTATTTGTAAAAGCAGGTGTTTATTCGTCATACCCAGTAAATCTTCGACGCTAAAAGCGTAAGGTTTACGTGGGGTATATAAGCTGAGAAACACTTAATAGCTGGTGTGTTTCTAAAGACAGTAATTGTTTTCTATTATCATATATCGGTTTATTAAGAAAATCGCATAAAAATATTTAAAAAGTAATGTTGAACTTTGTTATTTACAGTAAAACATGCAAGCAATAATCGCAAATTTTATCATGAAGTATTGTCTGAAAAATCACGTAATTTATTATGCATTCCTTACGGTGGCAACTGTTTTTTTAATTTCATGTACATATTGTTGAAGAAAATGTTAGGTAAATCATTCTAAAAAATTTTGATAATAGCCAAAAACAATAATTATGTCAAGCTAAAAACGATAAAATTTATAAAATATATAGTTGCGGAGATACAGAGTAGAATATTCGGTTTCCTTGAGGTAGTAATTGTTTTCTCATTTTAAAGTGTCTACTCAAGAAAAAAATGACCGATAATTATTTGTAAAAGCAGGTGGTTATTCGTTATACCCAGTAAAACTTCGACGCTAAAAGCGTAAGGTTTGCGTGGGGTATATAAGCTGAGAAACACTCAATAGCTGGTGTGTTTCTAAAGATTGTAATTGTTTTCTATTATCATATATCGATTTATTAAGAAAATGGCATAAAAATACTTAAAAAGTAATGTTGAAATATGTTATTTACAGTAAAACACGCAAACAATAATCGCAAATTTTGGCATGATGTATTAACTGAAAAACATATATATATTGATGCATTCCCTATGGTTAGTAACTGTTTTTTTTAATTTTAATGTCCATACTGAGGAAGAAAATGTTAGGTAAATCATTCTACAGAATGTTGATAATGGCCAAAAATAATAATTGTATATTGCTAATAACGATAAAATTTCTTATATATATAGTTGCGGAGAAACGCAGTAAAATATTCGGTTTCCTTAATATGGTAATTGTTTTCTCATTTTAAAGTGTTTACTCAAGAAAAAAATGACAGATAATTATTTGTATAAGCAGGTGGTTATTTGTCATACCCAGTAAAACTTCGACGCGAAAAGCGTAAGGTTTACGTGGGGTATATAAGCTGAGAAACACTCAATAGCCGGTGTGTTTCTAAAGATAGTAATGGTTTTTCCATTTTCATATATCGGTTTATTAAGAAAGAAACACAAAAATACTTAGAAAATAAGGTTGACTTTGTTATGTACAGTAAAACATGCAAGCAATAATGGTAAATTTTAGCATGAAAAGTAATCTGAAAAATCACGTATATTATGATGCATTATTTACGGTGGTAACTTTTTTTTAAATTTTATGTACATATTGTTGAAGAAAATGTTAGGTAAATCATTCTAAAAAATTTTGATAATAGCCAAAAACAATAATTATGTCAAGCTAAAAACGATAAAATTTATAAAATATATAGTTGCGGAGATACAGAGTAGAATATTCGGTTTCCTTGAGGTAGTAATTGTTTTCTCATTTTAAAGTGTCTACTCAAGAAAAAAATGACCGATAATTATTTGTAAAAGCAGGTGGTTATTCGTCATACCTAGTAAAACTTCGACGACAAAAGCGTAAGGTTTACGTGGGGTATATAAGCTTAAAAACATTCAATAGCTGGTGTGTTTCTAAAGACAGTAATTGTTTTCTATTATCATATATCGATTGATTAAGAAAATGGCATAGAAATACTTAAAAAGTAATGTTGAAATATGTTATTTACAGTAAAACACGCAAACAATAATCGCAAATTTTGGCATGAAGTATTGTCTGAAAAATCACTTAAATTATTATGCATTCATTACGGTGCTAACTGTTTTTTTAATTTTATGTACATATTGTTGAAGAAAATGTTAGGTAAATCATTCTAAAAAATTTTGATAATAGCCAAAACAATAATTTTGTCAAGCTAAAAACGATAAAATTTATAAAATACATAGTTGCGGAGATACAGAGTAGAATATTCGGTTTCCTTGAGCTAGTAATTTTTTTCTCATTTTAAAGTGTCTACTCAAGAAAAAAATGACCGATAATTATTTGTAAAAGCAGGTGATTACTTGTCATACCCAGTAAAACTTCGACGCGAAAAGCGTAAGGTTTACGTGGGGTATATAAGCTGAGAAACACTCAATAGCCGGTGTGTTTCTAAAGATAGTAATGGTTTTTCCATTTTCATATATCGGTTTATTAAGAAAGAAACACAAAAATACTTAGAAAATAAGGTTGACTTTGTTATGTACAGTAAAACACGCAAACAATAATCGCAAATTTTAGCATTAAAAGTAATCTGAAAAATCACGTATATTATGATGCATTATTTACGGTGGTAACTTTTTTTTAAATTTTATGTACATATTGTTGAAGAAAATGTTAGGTAAATCATTCTAAAGAATTTTGATAATAGCCAAAAACAATAATTATGTCAAGCTAAAAACGATAAAATTTATAAGATATATAGTTGAGAAGATACAGAATAGAATATTCGGTTTCCTTGAGCTAGTAATTTTTTTCTCATTTTAAAGTGTCTACTTAAGAAAAAAAATACAGATAATTATTTGTAAAAGCAGGTGGTTATTCGTTATACCCAGTAAAACTTCGACGCTAAAAGCGTAAGGTTTACGTGGGGTATATAAGCTGAGAAACACTCAATAGCTGGTGTGTTTCTAAAGATTGTAATTGTTTTCTATTATCATATATCGGTTTATTAAGAAAATGGCATAAAAATATTTAAAAAGTAATGTTGAACTTTGTTATTTACAGTAAAGCCTGCATGCAATAATCGCAAATTTTGGCATGAAGTATTATCTGAAAAATCACGTAAATTATTATGCATTCTTTACGGTGGTAACTGTTTTTTTATTTTATGTACATATTGTTGAAGAAAATGTTATGTAAATCATTCTAAGGAATTTTGATAATAGCCAAAAACAATAATTATGTCAAGCTAAAAACGATAAAATTTATAAGATATATAGATGCGAAGATACAGAGTAGAATATTCGGTTTCATTGAGCTAGTAATTTTTTTCTCATTTTAAAGTATCTACTCAAGAAAAAAATGCCAGATAATTATTTGTAAAAGCAGGTGATTACTTGTCATACCCAGTAAAACTTCGACGCTAAAAGCGTAAGGTTTACGTGGGGTATATAAGCTGAGAAACACTCAATAGCCGGTGTGTTTCTAAAGATAGTAATGGTTTTTCCATTTTCGTATATCGGTTTATTAAGAAAGAAACACAAAAATACTTAGAAAATAATGTTGAACTTTGTTATTTACAGTATAATATGCAAGCAATAGTCGCAAATTTTGGCCTGAAGTATTATCTGAAAAGTCACGTATATTATGATGCATTATTTACGGTGGTAACTGTTTTTTTAATTTTTAGTGCATATTGATGAAGAAAATGTTAGGTAAATCATTCTAAAGAATTTTGATAATAGCCAAAAACAATAATTATGTCAAGCTAAAAACGATAAAATTTATAAGATATATAGTTGCGAAGATACAGAGTAGAATATTCGGTTTCCTTGAGGTAGTAATTGTTTTCTCATTTTAAAGTGTCTACTCAAGAAAAAAATGACAGATAATTATTTGTAAAAGCAGGTGGTTATTCGTCATACACAGTAAAACTTCGACGCTAAAAGCGTAAGATTTACGTGAGGTATATAGGCTGAGAAACACTTAATAGCTGGTGTGTTTCTAAAGACAGTAATTGTTTTCTATTATCATATATCGATTTATTAAGAAAATGGCCTAAAAATACCTAAAAAGTAATGTTGAAATATGTTATTTACAGTAAAACACGCAAACAGTAATCGCAAATTTTGGCATGATGTATTAACTGAAAAACATATATATATTGATGCATTCCCTATGGTTAGTAACTGTTTTTTTTAATTTTAATGTCCATATTGAGGAAGAAAATGTTAGGTAAATCATTCTACAGAATGTTGATAATGGCCAAAAACAATAATTGTATATTGCTAATAACGATAAAATTTCTTATATATATAGTTGCGGAGAAACGCAGTAAAATATTCGGTTTCCTTAATATGGTAATTGTTTTCTCATTTTAAAGTGTTTACTCAAGAAAAAAATGACAGATAATTATTTGTAAAAGCAGGTGGTTATTTGTCATACCCAGTAAAACTTCGACGCGAAAAGCGTAAGGTTTACGTGGGGTATATAAGCTGAGAAACACTCAATAGCCGGTGTGTTTCTAAAGATAGTAATGGTTTTTCCATTTTCATATATCGGTTTATTAAGAAAGAAACACAAAAATACTTAGAAAATAAGGTTGACTTTGTTATGTACAGTAAAACATGCAAGCAATAATGGTAAATTTTAGCATTAAAAGTAATCTGAAAAATCACGTATATTATGATGCATTATTTACGGTGGTAACTTTTTTTTAAATTTTATGTACATATTGTTGAAGAAAATGTTAGGTAAATCATTCTAAAGAATTTTGATAATAGCCAAAAACAATAATTATGTCAAGCTAAAAACGATAAAATTTATAAGATATATAGTTGAGAAGATACAGAATAGAATATTCGGTTTCCTTGAGCTAGTAATTTTTTTCTCATTTTAAAGTGTCTACTTAAGAAAAAAAATACAGATAATTATTTGTAAAAGCAGGTGGTTATTCGTTATACCCAGTAAAACTTCGACGCTAAAAGCGTAAGGTTTACGTGGGGTATATAAGCTGAGAAACACTTAATAGCTGGTGTGTTTCTAAAGACAGTAATTGTTTTCTATTATCATATATCGGTTTATTAAGAAAATCGCATAAAAATATTTAAAAAGTAATGTTGAACTTTGTTATTTACAGTAAAACATGCAAGCAATAATCGCAAATTTTATCATGAAGTATTGTCTGAAAAATCACGTAATTTATTATGCATTCCTTACGGTGGCAACTGTTTTTTTAATTTCATGTACATATTGTTGAAGAAAATGTTATGTAAATCATTCTAAAGAATTTTGATAATAGCCAAAAACAATAATTATGTCAAGCTAAAAACGATAAAATTTATAAAATATATAGTTGCGGAGATACAGAGTAGAATATTCGGTTTCCTTGAGGTAGTAATTGTTTTCTCATTTTAAAGTGTCTACTCAAGAAAAAAATGACAGATAATTATTTGTAAAAGCAGGTGGTTATTCGACATACCTAGTAAAACTTCGACGACAAAGGCGTAAGGTTTACGTGGGGTATATAAGCTTAAAAACATTCAATAGCTGGTGTGTTTCTAAAGACAGTAATTATTTTCTATTATCATATATCGATTTATTAAGAAAATGGCATAAAAATACTTAAAAAGTAATGTTGAAATATGTTATTTACAGTAAAACACGCAAACAATAATCGCAAATTTTGGCATGAAGTATTTTCTGAAAAATCACTTAAATTATTATGCATTCATTACGGTGCTAACTGTTTTTTTAATTTTATGTACATATTGTTGAAGAAAATGTTAGGTAAATCATTCTAAAAAATTTTGATAATAGCCAAAAACAATAATTATGTCAAGCTAAAAACGATAAAATTTATAAAATATATAGTTGCGGAGATACAGAGTAGAATATTCGGTTTCCTTGAGGTAGTAATTGTTTTCTCATTTTAAAGTGTCTACTCAAGAAAAAAATGACCGATAATTATTTGTAAAAGCAGGTGGTTATTCGTCATACCTAGTAAAACTTCGACGACAAAAGCGTAAGGTTTACGTGGGGTATATAAGCTTAAAAACATTCAATAGCTGGTGTGTTTCTAAAGACAGTAATTGTTTTCTATTATCATATATCGATTGATTAAGAAAATGGCATAGAAATACTTAAAAAGTAATGTTGAAATATGTTATTTACAGTAAAACACGCAAACAATAATCGCAAATTTTGGCATGAAGTATTGTCTGAAAAATCACTTAAATTATTATGCATTCATTACGGTGCTAACTGTTTTTTTAATTTTATGTACATATTGTTGAAGAAAATGTTAGGTAAATCATTCTAAAAAATTTTGATAATAGCCAAAACAATAATTTTGTCAAGCTAAAAACGATAAAATTTATAAAATACATAGTTGCGGAGATACAGAGTAGAATATTCGGTTTCCTTGAGGTAGTAATTGTTTTCTCATTTTAAAGTATCTACTCAAGAAAAAAATGACAGATAATTATTTGTAAAAGCAGGTGGTTACTTGTCATACCCAGTAAAACTTCGACGCTAAAAGCGTAAGGTTTAAGTGGGGTATATAAGCTGAGAAACACTCAATAGCCGGTGTGTTTCTAAAGATAGTAATGGTTTTTCCATTTTCGTATATCGGTTTATTACGAAAGAAACACAAAAATACTTAGAAAATAATGTTGAACTTTGTTATTTACAGATATGCAAGCAATAGTCGCAAATTTTGGCATGAAGTATTATCTGAAAAGTCACGTATATTACGATGCATTATTTACGGTCTTAACTGTTTTTTTAATTTTAAGTGCATATTGATGAAGAAAATGTTAGGTAAATCATTCTAAAGAATTTTGATAATAGCCAAAAACAATAATTATGTCAAGCTAAAAACGATAAAATTTATAAGATATATAGTTGCGAAGATACAGGGTAGAATATTCGGTTTCCTTGAGGTAGTAATTGTTTTCTCATTTTAAAGTGTCTACCCAAGAAAAAAATTACAGATAATTATTTGTAAAAGCAGGTGGTTATTCGTCATACACAGTAAAACTTCGACGCTAAAAGCGTAAGGTTTACGTGGGGTATATAAGCTGAGAAACACTCAATAGCTGGTGTGTTTCTAAAGATAGTAATTGTTTTCTATTATCATATATCGATTTATTAAGAAAATGGCATAAAAATACTTAAAAAGTAATGTTGAAATTTGTTATTTACAGTAAAACACGCAAACAATAATCGCAAATTTTGGCATGATGTATTAACTGAAAAACATATATATATTGATGCATTCCCTATGGTTAGTAACTGTTTTTTTTAATTTTAATGTCCATATTGAGGAAGAAAATGTTAGGTAAATCATTCTACAGAATGTTGATAATGGCCAAAAACAATAATTGTATATTGCTAATAACGATAAAATTTCTTATATATATAGTTGCGGAGAAACGCAGTAAAATATTCGGTTTCCTTAATATGGTAATTGTTTTCTCATTTTAAAGTGTTTACTCAAGAAAAAAATGACAGATAATTATTTGTAAAAGCAGGTGGTTATTTGTCATACCCAGTAAAACTTCGACGCGAAAAGCGTAAGGTTTACGTGGGGTATATAAGCTGAGAAACACTCAATAGCCGGTGTGTTTCTAAAGATAGTAATGGTTTTTCCATTTTCATATATCGGTTTATTAAGAAAGAAACACAAAAATACTTAGAAAATAAGGTTGACTTTGTTATGTACAGTAAAACATGCAAGCAATAATGGTAAATTTTAGCATGAAAAGTAATCTGAAAAATCACGTATATTATGATGCATTATTTACGGTGGTAACATTTTTTTAAATTTTATGTACATATTGTTGAAGAAAATGTTAGGTAAATCATTCTAAAGAATTTTGATAATAGCCAAAAACAATAATTATGTCAAGCTAAAAACGATAAAATTTATAAGATATATAGTTGCGGAGAAACGCAGTAAAATATTCGGTTTCCCTAATATGGTAATTGTTTTCTCATTTTAAAGTGTTTACTCAAGAAAAAAATGACAGATAATTATATGTAAAAGCAGGTGGTTATTTGTCATCTCCAGTAAAACTTCGACGCGAAAAGCGTAAGGTTTACGTAGGGTATATAAGCTGAGAAACACTTAATAGCTGGTGTGTTTCTAAAGACAGTAATTGTTTTCTATTATCATATATCGGTTTATTAAGAAAATCGCATAAAAATGTTTAAAAAGTAATGTTGAACTTTGTTATTTACAGTAAAACATGCAAGCAATAATCGCAAATTTTGGCATGAAGTTTTGTCTGAAAAATCACGTAAATTATTATGCATTCCTTACGGTGGTAACTGTTTTTTTAATTTTATGTATATATTGTTGAAGAAAATGTTATGTAAATCATTCTAAAGAATTTTGATAATAGCCAAAAACAATAATTATGTCAAGCTAAAAACGATAAAATTTATAAGATATATAGTTGCGAAGATACAGAGTAGAATATTCGGTTTCCTTGAGCTAGTAATTTTTTTCTCATTTTAAAGTGTCTACTCAAGAAAAAAATGCCAGATAATTATTTGTAAAAGCAGGTGATTACTTGTCATACCCAGTAAAACTTCAACGCTAAAAGCGTAAGGTTTACGTGGGGTATATAAGCTGAGAAACACTCAATAGCTGGTGCGTTTCTAAAGATTGTAATTGTTTTCTATTATCATATATCGGTTTATTAAGATAATGGCATAAAAATATTTAAAAAGTAATGTTGAACTTTGTTATTTACAGTAAAACATGCAAGCAATAATCGCAAATTTTGGCATGAAGTTTTGTCTGAAAAATCACGTAAATTATTATGCATTCCTTACGGTGGTAACTGTTTTTTTAATTTTATGTACATATTGTTGAAGAAAATGTTATGTAAATCATTCTAAAGAATTTTGATAATAGCCAAAAACAATAATTATGTCAAGCTAAAAACGATAAAATTAATTAGATATATAGTTACGAAGATACAGAGTAGAATATTCGGTTTCCTTGAGCTAGTAATTTTTTTCTCATTTTAAAGTGTCTACTCAAGAAAAAAATGACAGATAATTATTTGTAAAAGCAGGTGGTTATTCGTCATAACTAGTAAAACTTCGACGACAAAAGCTTAAGGTTTACGTGGGGTATATAAGCTTAAAAACATTCAATAGCTGGTGTGTTTCTAAAGATTGTAATTGTTTTCTATTATCATATATCGATTTATTAAGAAAATGGCATAAAAATACTTAAAAAGTAATGTTGAAATATGTTATTTACAGTAAAACACTCAAACAATAATCGCAAATTTTATCATGAAGTATTGTCTGAAAAATCACGTAAATTATTATGCATTCCTTACGGTCGTAACTGTTTTTTTAATTTTATGTAAGTATAGTTGAAGAAAATGTTAGGTAAATCATTCTAAAGAATTTTTATAATAGCCAAAAACAATAATTATGTCAAGCTAAAAACGATAAAATTTATAAGATATATAGTTGCGGAGATACAGAGTAGAATATTCGGTTTCCTTGAGCTAGTAATTTTTTTCTCATTTTAAAGTGTCTACTCAAGAAAAAAATGACAGATAATTATTTGTAAAAGCAGGTGATTACTTGTCATAAACAGTAAAACTTCGACGCTAAAAGCGTAAGGTTTACGTGGGGTATATAAGCTGAGAAACACTCGACAGCTGGTGTGTCTCTAAAGATAGTAATTGTTTTTCCATTTTCATATATTGGTTTATTCAGTAAAACTTCAACGCTTAAAGAGTAACGTTTACGTGGGGTATATAAGCTGAGAAACACTCAATACCTGGTGTGTTTCTAAAAATATTAACTGTTTTTTTTCCTTTTCATATATCGGTTTATTAAGAAAATGGCATAAAAATATTAAGAAAATAATATTGAAATTTGTTATTCACAGTAAAACATACAAGCAATAATCGCAAATTTTTTCATGATTTATTAACTGAAAAAACACGTATATATTGATTAATTCCCTACGGTAGTAACTGCTTTTTCAATTTTGTATTCATATTGATGAAGAAAATGTAAGCTAAATCATTCTAAAGAATATTGATAATTTGCAAAAAACAGTATTTATTTATTGCTAAAAACGATAAAATTTATGAGATATATAGTTGCGGAGATACACAGTAAAATATTTAATTTCCTTAATATAGTAATTTTTTTCTCATTTTCAAGTATCTACTCAAGAAGAAAATGATAGATAAATATTTCTAAAATTTCTAAAAAAAGGTGGTTATTTGTCATACCCAGTGAAACATGGAAGCTAAAAACATAGAGTTTCAGCGATATATATATAGGCTGAGTAACACACAATAACTGGTGTGTTTCTTAAGCAAGTAGTTGTTTTTCTATTTCGAGATATTGTTTAATTAAGAAAATGAAATAAGAACGTTTCGGAAATAATGTTGTTATTTGTTATTCACAGTAAAACATGCACGCAGTAATCGAAAATTTTGGCGTTAGAAATAACCGAAAAAACACGTATATATTGAAGCGTTCCCTACGGTAGTAACTGATTTTCCAATTTTATATGCATATTATGAAGAAAATGTTAGATAAATCATACTAAAGAATGTTCATAAATGCCAAAAACAATAATTATGTATTGCTATAAACTATAAAATTTATGAGATATATAGTCGCGGATAAACGCAGTAAAATATTCAGTTTCTTTAATATAGTAATTGTTTTCTCATTTTAAAGTGTCTACTCAAGAAGGAAATGGTTGATAAATATTTCTAAAAAAGGTGGTGATTTGTCATACCCAGTGAAATATGGAATGTAAAAACATAAAGTTTCAACGGTATATATAGGCTGCGAAACACACAATAGATCGTGTGTTCCTTAAACGTGTAATTGTTTTTCCAATTTTAGATATAGGTTCATTAAGGATATAAATATTTGGTAAATAATGTTGTTATTCGTTATTCACAGTAAACCACGCAAGCAATAATCGCAAATTTTGGCATTATACATTAACTGAGAAACACGCAAATATTGATTTAGTACCTATAGTAGTAACTGCTTTTTGATTTTAGTATGCATAATAATGTGGAAAATATTAGATAAATCAGTTTAAATATAGTTCTTAATTGCCTAAAACATTAAATATTTAATGCTAAAAAGATATCATTTATGAGATATATAGTTGCGGAGGAATAGAGTAAAATTTCCGGACTCCGTAATGTAGAAATTTTGTTTCCTATTTTAAATGTCTTCTCAAGAAATAAATGACAAATAAATATTTCTAAAGTGTAGTAATTATTTGTCATACCCAGTAAAAATTCGAAGAAGGAAGAAAGCTTATACACAAAAGAAAAGAGGAAGCTCAATACGATAAAGAAAGAAGCTTATACACGATGTATATAACCTGAGAAACATACAATAACTGTTGTTTTTCTTAAGCTAGTTATTATTTTTCCATTTTCAGTTATTTATTTGATAAGAAAATGTCATACAGTCATTTCGATAATAATATCCTAATTTGTTATACATAGTAAAACACGCAAGCAATAAACATAAATTTCGGCCTTATATATTAACTGAGAAACACGTACTATTGATGCATTCCCTAGGATAGTAACTGCTTTTATATTCTTATATGCATAGTAATGAAGAACATATTAGGTATAAAATTCCAAAGATTGTTCGTAATTGGGAGAAATAATAAATATTTAATGTTAAAAACAATGTAATTTATGAGATATATATTTCGGGAGGAACACAGTAAAATTACCGGATTCCTTAACATTTAAATTTTTTTCTCATTTTAAATTGTTTCCTAACGAAAAAAATATGAAAAAAATATTTGTAAAAGAATGTGTTTACTTGTAAACAACCAAGTAAAACTTAGAAGCTAATACGTAACTTTTAAGCGGTGTATATAACCTGAGAAACACACAATAGGTGGTGTGTTTCTTAAGCTAGTATTTGTTTTTCCATTTTCAATTTTGAAATTAGCATACCAACATTTCGAAAATAAAGTTATAATGTGTTATACACAGTAAAATACGCAAGCAATAAACGTACATTTTGGAGTTATATATTAACTGAGAAACACGTATATATTGATGCAATACCTATGGTAGTAACTGATTTTCCATTTCTGTATGCGTAATAATGTAGAAATTATTAGATAAATCATTATATAGATTGTTCATAAATGCAAAAAACATTAAATATATAATACGGTAAATTATATAATTTTGCAGATATATATATAACCAACTTTTTTATCGGTATAAAAAACGTAACTTTTACTCGGTGTATATAACCTGAGAAACGCACAGTGTTTTATTCCCTATGGTAGTAAATGGTTTTCCATTTTTGTATGCACATTAATGAATAAAATATTAGATAAATTATTTTAAAGTGAATGTTCATAATTATAAAAAACCATAAATATATAATGCTGAAAATGATAAAAATTATGAGATACATATTTAAGGAGGAACATAGTAAAATTTCCGGATTTCGTAACGTAGTAATTTTTTTCTCATTTCGAAGTGTCTACTCAAGAAAAAAATGACAGATAAATATTTCTAAAATAAGGTTGTTACTTGTCATACCCAGTAAAACATGGAAGCTAAAAACGTAACTTTTACGCGGTGTATAAAAGCTGAGAAAGACACAAAACTGGTGTGTGTTTTTAAGCTAGTTATTGTTTTTCCATTTTCATATATCGCTTAATTGAGAAAATGGCATACAATCATTTCGAAAATAATGTAACAAACAATAAAACACGCAAGCAAAAAACGTAAATTTTGGCGTTATATATTAACTGAGAAACACGTATATATTGATACAATTCTTGTGGTAGTAACTGATTTTCCATTTTTGTAAGCGTAGTTATGAAGAAAATATTAGACAAATCATTCTAAAGATTATTCATAAATGCAAAAAACCATAAATAGATAAACTTGAAAACGTTATAAGTTATGAGATATATATAAAACCTAACTTTTCCACGATGTAAGAAAACTTAACTTTACGTATATAACCTGAGAAAGAGACAATAACTGGTGTGTTTCTTAAGCTAATAATTTTTTTTTCATTTTCAGATATCGGTTTATTAAGGAAATGGCATAAAAACATTTCGAAAATAATCTTGTAATTTGTTGTACACAGTAAAACACGCAAGCAATAAATGTAAATTTTTGCTTTATATATTAACTGAGAAACACGGATATATTGATGCATTCCCTACGGTAGTAACTACTTTTCCATTTTTTTATGCATCATATTGGAGAGAATGTTAGACAATCTTTATAATGATTAGCATTGTAAAGATTGTTCAGAATTGCCAAAAACGATAAATACATAATGGTAAAAACAATATAATTTATCAGATACATATTTGCGGAGGAACATTGTAAAATTTCCGGACTCAGTATTATAGTAATTTTTTTTTTATTTTAAAGTGTCTACAGAAAAAATGGCTGATAAATATTTCTAGAATAAAGTGGTTATATGTCATTCCCAGTAAATCATGGAAGCTAAAAACATAACTTTTCCGTGGTATGTATAAGATGACAAACACACAATAACTGGTGTGTTTCTTGAGCAAGTAATTGTTTTTTTTTTTCATTTTTAGATACCGGTTCATTAAAGAAATGACATATAAACATTCCGAAAATAAAGTTGTAATGTGTTATAAATAGTTAAACACGCAAGCAAAGAACGTAAACTTGGCGTTATATATTAACTGAGAAACACCTATATATTGATGCAATACCTGTGATAGTAACTGACTTTCCATTTTTGTATGCACAATAATGAAGAAAATATTAGATAAATCATTCTAAAGATTGTTCATAAACGTAAAAACCATAAATATATAATACTGAAAATGATATAAATTATGAAACACATATTTAAAGAGGAACACATCAAAATTTCCGGATGACGTAATATAGTAATTTTTTCTTATATTTCTTATTATCATACCCATTAAAACTTTGAAGCTAAAACGTAAATTTTACGCAGGGTATATTAAATGAGAAAAACACAATAACTGCTGTGTTTCTTAAACTAGTAATAGGCTATTTGACAATATTGAAAATTTACCACAATTCGGAATCATCTTATTATATTATAACGTAAATAAGCGTATTGCTTTTAATTTTCGGAAGAATAGTTTTATATTTTATAAAAAGAAACGTAAAGAAATCACAATATTTTTTTGAAATTTAATCAGTGTCGCAAACGTCATGTTATTGATTAAAATGCAGATGACGTCACAGACAGACAATATTAATTCATTACGTATGTTATTCGTTACGTATTATATTATACAAAAAGAAATACATTACAAATGATATATTTAATTAAAATAACTTCCGGTCATAACTAATGTATAAAAATGTATTTAATTGTCATGTAATGCACATGCTAATGTATATATCAGCACTATAATTTTCTAAATAATGTTGTAATGTGTTATACACAGTAAAACACACAAGCAAAAACGTAAATTTTGGCGTTATATATTAATTGAGAAACACGTATATATTAGTGCATTCCCTATGGTTGTAACTGCTTTTCTATTTGTGTATGCATGATAATAAAGAAAATATGAGATAAATAATTCTAAAGATTGTTCATTATTGCTAAAAACCATAATTATATAATGTTGAAAATTATATAAATTATGAGATATTTATTTAAGGAAAAACACAGTGAAATTTTCGGATTCTGTAATGTAATAATTGTTTTCTATTTCAAAGTATTTATTCAAGAAAAAAATGACTGATAAATATTTCTAAAAGGAGGTGGTTATTTGTCATACCCAGTAAAACTTCGAAGCTAAAAACGTAACTTTTACGCGGTGTATATAAGCTGAGAAACGAACAATAACTGGTGTGTTTCTTAAGCTAGTAATTGTTTTTCTATTTTCAGATATCGGTTTACTAGTAATTGTTTATCCATTTTCAGATATTATGAAAATGGCATATAATAATTTCGAAAATGTTTTACCAATTTGTCAAAAAATTACAGAAAATTTACTCAAAAAAGTGTTGGTCATTACTACAGAAAACCAATAAAGGGCAAAATTTTATGGGGGATAAATGAGCGGAAAAATATTTTAAACTGTGCGGGTTCCCAAATCGAGCATTTTTTTTTATATTTTAAGCTGTCTTTTTAAGAGAGAAACGACAAAAAATGTTTCCAAAAGAAAGGGGTTATTTGTTATTTACATTAAAATTTGTAGATTAGTACCACAACTTCCACGCTTAATATATAAGCAATATATAGGCAATAAATACACTAAAAGTTGGTATGTACTCCGATTTAAGAAACATTTTTCGTTTTCTCAAATCTCCGTTTATCAGACAATAGACAAATAATTCAAAAAAATGTTGATAATTGCTACAAAAAATTAAGAATTAATTCTACAAACTACAAAATTTTTATGGTAAAAATGGATGATGAAACATCTTAAAAATTCATGGTTCCGTAATCTAGGAAAATTTCCAACTTTTAAGTTGTCTTTTAAGGACGATTATGAAGAACAAATATTTTCAAAAGAAGGTGATTATTTCTTTTCTACACTAAAATATCAAGTTAAAAACGAAAACTGCTCTGTATATGTAACATTCAAAATTTCTTTTTACACTAAATTTTTAAGCTAAAAGCGTGGCTTTTACTTAGTATCTATAAATTGAGAATCGTACAATTACATGAGAATTTCCTGAGGTATTAACTGTTTTTCCACTTACATATATCGATTTTTATGCGAAAATGACATAAAAATATTATTTAAAAAATGTTTTAATTTTTTACACCATCTAAAACTTTGATGTACAAAGAACACGTAAGCTGAGAAACAGCATAAATTCCTGTTTACCCAAAAAAGCAAGCATTTTTCAATTTCAAAAGATCATTCATCAAAAAATAATGCACGAATATGTAAAAAAAATGTTGGTATTTGCTACAAACAATACACTACTACCAACTTTAATATTTTATTTTCGTAAATGAGCAGAGAAATATATTAAATTGTGTGGGTCCCCAAATCTATTATTTTTTTCCAATTGTCTATTACTTTCTTCTAACTGTCTTGTCAAGAGAAAAACGACAAAAAATATTTCCAAAGGAAAGTGGTTTTTTTGCTATCACAGTAAAATTTTAAATTCAATATCGTAACTTCCACGCGGAATATGTAAGGTGAGAAACACTCAAAATTGGTTAAAAATTATTCATTTTATCAAATGTAAGATTATATAAGAAAACAGTAGAAGCTTATATAAGAAAACAGTAGACCAGTAAGTCAAAAAAAATATTTGTAATTGCTACAAAAATTAAATAATTATTCCTGTAAACGATAAAATTTATAGGTAAAAAGAGCAGTGAAACACATTTAATTGTTTTCTAATATTAACTGTTTGCGTGCCGACGAGCGCCATCGCGCTCGTGCGCGTACTTACTAAATTTGCCACAAGCGCGATGGCGCTCGCGAAATCAATTTCTGTTTAGCGCGTGATAGGGGAGCGTGCGAGCAACCGCACGTATCGCTAATATTTTATCTTTCTACGTGTTATATAAAGTTTAAATTGTAATATTATTAGTAATTACAATATAAGTAATAGTGAAGAAAGTGACAGTGGAAGAGACATTGTGATGCGCTCACAATTTGGCGTAATGCAAATTTTGAGTGATAGTGATAATAGTGACGATAACAATTATTTTGCACCGGTTGTACCGGACTGCAAAAATACGATGTGACTTTGATTTCAGTTTTTGTTATAATTTTTGTTCTCAATATATATTTCCATAATTTTCTTTGTATTTTATTATCTTTGTAGAAGTTGTTATTAAGAAAACACCGAAAAAATTTTTGGAAGAGATACAGTTTTTTTTGAGACAAGGGTAAATGACGTAAAAAACAAAAGATTTATTTGGCATTTTTTTTACATATGAGTAAAAACCATGGCACTAAAAAGGTTAAATTATCCGTTAAGTACAAATACGACAGACAAACATTTTCAAAAGATGATGGCTATTTTTTAGGCACAGTAAAATTTCCAAATAAAAGCTAAATCGTTCGCCGTATATGTAACTTAAGAAACACTTAAAATGATTTTAACACTAATATATGTACTATTTTACGTTCTACAAATAATAATTCGTCAAAAAATTGTAGAAAAATCATTCAAAAACGTGTAGGAACTGTTTTTACATTTATATATGTCGATTTAATACGAAAATGGCATACAAATATTATTAAAAAATTGTTGTAATTATTAATACAGAGTAAAACCTTCTCGCAATTAAAGTAACCATTACGCGGTATACCTAAGCTGGAAAACACATATAAATTTATGTACTGCCTATGGTAGGAACTGTTTTTCCATTTATATATGTCGATTTAATACGTAAATGGCATACAAATATTATTAAAAAATTGTTGTAATTATTAATATAGAGTAAAACCTTCTCGCAATTAAAGTAACCATTACGCGGTATACATAAGCTGGAAAACACATATAAATTGATGTACTGCCTATGGTAAGAACTGTATTTCCATTTATATATGTTGATTTAATACGAAAATGGCATGCAAATATTATTAAAAAAATTTTGAAATTATAATTACAGAGTAAAACCTTCGCGTAATCAAAGTAACCAATACCCGGTGTATATAAGCTGGAAAACACATAAATTGATATACTCCCTATGGTAGGAACTATTTTTCCATTTAAATATGTCGATTTAATACGAAAATGGCATACGAATATTATTAAAAAATTGTTGTAATTATTAATACAGAGTAAAACCTTCGCGCAATTAAAATAACCATTATGCGGTATATATTAGCTGGAAAAGGCATATAAATTAAGAAAAACTTACGTACTCTGTTCATTGTTTTGTCAGATGAATCGCTAAATTTGTAGCTAGAACTTTGTTTTTTCCAAATATATTCAGCTGCTATTTGTTGCGCTAATTATTGAATATTCATTGCGTTTATTTTTTATTAAATTAATTATTTAAAAAAAAAATTACGTCATTGTAGTTAGTAAGGTAGAAATAGAACATTAGAATATAATACTAAACACCTATTTAAGAGAAAAAAATATATACTTTACGAAACTTTTAAACCGCCACTGCCGCGTTTCCTGTTAGTAAATCAAAAGAACTGTACCCAAAGTAAAATTAAAATAATTCAATACACATTTAATTTAACGGAAGTTCTAAAAACCAGTACCTAATCATTGATTATAATTTTGATTAGCAAAAAATGTTTCTAATAGCAACGACAAAACAAAAGAAATATAAAATTCTTTAAAAATTACAACTTTGTATATTTTTTTTGAAATCGACGAGATACTTTCATAATTTTGCGAACTAAATGTCGCAAAATATGAAGACAGCTTTTTCAATCGTTTTATATAAAGTTTAAAGCTTCATTACGCATATATAATAACAAAATTTATTAAAGAATTATCTTTTCTAAATCTTATCTTTTTAGGGTTCTGTCCGAATCTGGTAAAATCATTGATATCTATAAGAATCCTCTTATTGATATCAATGATTTTACCAGATTCGGACAGAAGCCTACAAAGATAAGATTTATACGTGCCTATTTAATAGAATCTACGGTGTTTATACATAATACTCAAAATGCGAACTGTTAATAAAAAAATAAATAAATAACGTAATGTAATTTTGTAATATCTGGTTATACGTGTGGGCTTTGATTTGAGACAAGGAATTGTTCCTAATTGGTTGGTATAATCGGAAGATATACATTAGCCAATCTAATCTAGTCTACGTGGACTATTAGTTAATAGGAATCGTTAACGGTATTATAATGCCCCGACCCTTTCTATCATGTCACTTTTTAAAGTAACCACTAACATTCTCTTAGTAAACACGGAGCATTGCTGAAAAAAATGTGACATATGAAACACACTTGACGTACACATACAAACACTTGAGGTACGAAAACCTTTTAATTAGTAAAATAAAATACAAAACTAAAATGTAGAAATTTAATACCTTCGTCTGTTATAATATTTAAATTAATTTGAATTATTGTTTTATCGATCTTATAGTTTCCCGTGTATAGGCGAGAAAAAGTTAATTGGAGATAAATATTTTTAATCGTTTTATAGTTCAGACTTTCATTTTATTGTTTTCATTTTATTGATTTTCCGCAAATTATTTACGCGAAAAAATTAGCAAAATTTTAGTACGATTAATAGAAAAACTCAAATGAATGATAAAGTGATTAACTCGATAATTAGGAGAGTGCGATTGTGTTTACAATAAGACGGTTAATAATACATATTTAAGGCTAATCAAACATTAAAGTGAAGTAATTTTTCTGGGTATGTTATGCGAATACAATTCAATTGGAATATTTTTTGTGTGCAATATTTTATAAACTATTTAAGTCATGTGATAAGGAATTACATACTACAACACGAGTGAGTACATTAGTAATTAATTTATTACGTTTTTAGTAGTCATGATTCATGCTATTTAACAAATAAATGAAATTCCATATTATAGGTACGTAAAGGCGCGGGCATTGGCGAAATTATAATATCAGCTGTTCAGTACATTGAATAACAGAGTATATGTTGTGATTGCGTACGGGTAGCGTGAGCTTGTGTGCATGCATTAGCGGTACTGGATGTGTCAAAAAGAGTTATGTGTAATATTTTTTTTGCACTCCATTAGAAAAAAGGACCTGTTGAAATAAAATGTAAACATTTTATTTCAACGACAATTTTGTCCTAAATACCATCGTGTATATTGATGTATTCTCTATGGTAGTAACCGTTTTTCCGATCCACTACCAATAAACGAAGAAATTAAAGGATAAATCTTTCTAAAAGTTGTAAACAGTTGCCACAATAAATAAATATTTAGTATAAAAATCCTTGCAACTTGGTATGATATGCATTTGCACAGAAACACATAAACATTTTAGGGCTGCCTTACATAGTAATTTTTGTTTGATTTTGTATAGCTTTTTCATTTTTTAACGAAAAATCACAGATTAATGTTTCTTATAAAACGCTACTTCCTGTTATACCCTGAAAAATTTTCACGTTAAAAAAATAACTATTACGCGGAATGTGTAAGCTGAGAAACTGTCTAAATTGGTGTTTAACTAAAAATAGCAAGTACTTTTCTTTTCTTCAAAAGTCCATTCATCAGAAAATAATAGACAAATAATTTAAAAAAATATTGGTATTTGCTCTAAACATTAAACCAGCTACCAGCGTTAATATTTTACGGGGTATAATTGAGCAGACAAGTATATTAAATTGTGCGGGTCCCCAAATATAGTAAGTTTTTTTTTTAATTTTAAACTGTCTTCTTAAGAGAAAAAAGACAAAAAATATGTATAAAACAAAGTGGTTATTCGTTAGTCACAGAAACACTTTTAAAGTAGGTACCATAGCTTTCACGCGGTATATGTAAGCCGAGAAATACTCAAATTTCGTGTACACCCTGGCATTAACAGTTTTTCGTTTTACTAAATGCCTTTTACCAGAAACCAATAGAGAAAGAATTAAAAAAAATTTGATAATTGCTATAAAAATAAGCAATTAATTCTACAAACAATCAAATTTTAGGTGCCAAAAATGAGCGATGAAACACATTAATAATTTCGAGTTTTCTAACCTAGTAACATTTTCTAGATTTAATTTACCCATTACGGAAAAATACGACAAACAAACAATTTAAAAAAAAGGTGGTTATTTCTTTTGCAAAGTAAAACTTCCAAGTTAATAGCGAAAATTCTATGCGGTATATGTAAGTTGAGAACATTCAAAATTGATTTTTACTCTAATATTTGTAACTATTTTTCGTTCTATAAATACCATTTCGCCAAAAAAAGTTAGGGTATAAATGGACAGAGAAACATCAAAACTTACATATTCCATAATCTAGTAACTTTTTCTCACTTTAAGTTGTTCACTCAAAAAAAGCCATAAGCAAATATTTATGTAAAAATGGGGTTATTTGTTTTGCACAATTAAATTTTCAAGTTGAAGTAGTAAATTCTACGCAGTATATATAAGTTGAGAAAAATCAAAAATTGATTTTTACACTAATGTTACTCACTATTTTTCTTCTTACAAATTCCATTCGTCATAAAATAACAGAATAGCTTTTCAAAAATGTTGGTCATTTCTACAAAAAATTAACAAATATTGCAAGAAACGATACAATTTATGGGGTCAAAAAAGCGGAGTAACGTATTAAAATTTCCAGTTTCCATAATCTAGTATAATTTTTCTCAATTTAAAATGTCTACTTAAAAATACAACGAGAGAAAAATATTTCTGAAAGAATACGTTTATTTTATTATACTTAGTAAAACTTTTATGCCAAGCACGTGGCTTTGACTCAGTATATTTAATCTGAGAAACATACCATAACAGATTTATTTCCTGAGTTGGTAACTGTTTTTCTATTTACATATATCGATTTCATAAGAAAATTACATACAAGTGTTATGAAAACGATGCTGTAATTTTTTATACAGAGTAAAATCTTCGTGCTATTAAAACAAAAATTTGGCGGTATATTGAAAAAAAAAAAAAGAATATATATATATATATATATATATATATATAAATATATATGTATATATACAATTTTTTTAACTAATTTTATTATAAAAATATAAATATTATAAAAATTATTTAAAAAGGTGTTTAAAAATGAGCGGAGAAATATTAAAATTTCTGAGTTTCTAAATTTGGTAATTTTTTCGCATTTTAAGTCGTCCTGTTAAGACAGAACGACAGACAAATATTTTCGTAAGAATGTGGTTATTGGTTTTGCACAGTGAACTTTTCAAGTTAAAGACGTTAATTCTACACAATATATATAAGTTGGGAAACATTCAAAATTGGTGTTAACCATAATATAACAAAACATTGTTTGTTTTATCAAATGTTCTCTTATCAGAAAAAAGACAAATAATTAAAAGAATATTGGTAACTACTGAAAAAATAAATAATTAATGCTACAAACAATAAAATTACAGCTTAAAAATGAGCGGTGATACATGTTAAAAAGTCTAGGTTCCCTAATCGAGTAACTTTTTTCTAGTTTTAACTTGTCCATTAGACACAAATATGACAAGCATTTTCAAAAGAAGGTGGTTATTTGTTTGCACAGTAAAACCTTCAACTTGAAAACGAAAAAGATACGTGGAACATGTATGCTGAGAAACACTCAAAATTGATTTTTACACTATTTTCCTTTCTACCAATGCCATTTCGTCAAAAAACATTATAAAAATTATTTAAAAAAGTGTGAAAAAATGAGCGGAGGAATATTAAAATTTGTGGGTTTCCAAATTTGGTAATTTTTCCTCATTTTAAGTCGTCCTGTCAAGACGAAACGACAGACAAATCTATTTGTAAGAATGTGATTATTGGTTTTGCACAGTGAACTTTTCAAGTTAAAGACGTTAATTCTACGCGATATATATATATATATATATATATATATATATATATATATATATATAAGTTGGGAAACATTCAAAATCAAATATTTCTAAAAGAATACGGTTATTTTATTATATTTAGTAAAATTGTTAAGCTAAAAGTGTGTTTTTTACTGAGTATATATAAGCTGAAAAATACAACACAACAGGTATATTTCCTGATATAGTTCCTGTTTCCTTTTCTTTATTTTCTATAGATTTTTTTTCTTCTATCATTTTTTTTTATTTTCTATAGATTTAAATTAGTTTTGAAAGAAAAAATTACAGATAAAGGTTTCTAATAAAATATTACTTTCTGTTATACACAGAAAGTAATATTTTATTAGAAACATTTACCGTATTTTATTATTAGAAACATTTATTATTTTTAATATTAGAAACATTTATTAATGTTACTTTGTGTTACATATAATCAAAACTGATTATTACTTTAATATCAGTAATGATTTTTTTAGGTATATTTGTCAAAAAATAATGTCCGAACCATGCAAAAATTGATGTCACATTGTACAAAAAATTAACAATTTATGCTACCAACGACACAATTTTATAGAGTAAAAATGAGCGGTGAAACACATTAAAAATTCCGGGTCCCCAAATCTAGTATCTCTTTACCAATTTTATGTTTTCCATTTAAGACAAATACGACAAATATTTTCAAAATTATGTAGGTATTTGTTTTACACAGTAAAAATTCTGCGAGGTATATGTAAATTGAGAAACACTCAAAATTGGTTTTTGCGCTAATATTAGTAACTATTTTTCTTCCTAAAATTATCCATTATTCAAAAAACAATAGACAAGCCATTCAAAAAAAGGTTGGTTATTGCTACAAATAATTAATACTTATTGCTACAAATGATACAATTTTATGGGATATATTTGAGTGGAGAAACATATTAAAATTTCTATGTTCTCTAATCTAGTAACTTTTTTTTATTTTATATTGTGCACTCAAGACAAAAACTACAGGCAAATCTTTTCACAAGGAGGTGAAATTTTTTTAAATTATTAATTAAAAAAATGTTGGTAATTGCTGCAAAAAATAAACAATTAATGCTATAAAATATTAATGCGACAAACTTTAAAATTTTACGGGTTATTAGGGATCGTAGAAATATATTAAAATGTACGGCCCGAAATTTAGTACTTTCTCCTAATTATAAGCGGTGTTCTATTACTGTTATCTATCATTTGGAAATTTACATCTGATTTCCATTAAGCCGATTCCACTGTCGCAAAAGTTGAAACTTTGTAATTATTGCATTTTATTAAAAAAATTAAAAGTTGTTCAGAGAGTGATCTGAAGCTTGATGTGTTTCTGAAGGATAAATTCTGAAATGAGGTAGTCCAGCAGAGAACCAAATTGGTAGGTATATCGCTTTACACCAGATAACTGGAATAACAAAGGGGCAGGTATTATTTGCCAAAGAATTGATAACTGATGGATTAGAAAATTTCTCCAGGGACCATGAATCTTGATGCATAGTGTTTCCCTTCCAGCTAAATATACCGACGATCAAAAGCAAGATATTCAAATAAATTTAAACGTAATTAAGATAGCGTTAATATAACTAAAAGAGATAGTATTTTACTTGAAGTAGACATTAAATAAATATGAAAAACACAAATAATGAAGAAAACAATTAAATATATTAAATTATCTGTGTAAATTATCTATTAAGTAATTATCTAATTCAAGCAATCTTGTTAAATAATTGGACAAAGGGTAAAACATTTAAAATGAAAACAGAAATCATTCATTTACCCATTGTGCATTTTTCATGGAGCCTATATTTCACACCTAACTTATTTATTTTATTTATTTATTTATTAACTTTTATGTATAGTACATATGGCGGACTTATTGCTACATGAGCAATCTCTTCCAGTCAACCATAACAATTTGTATTGAAATTTAGTTGGTAGACTGTAAGAGATTTTACAATGAAAATTCTTTATGGAACGAAAAAAAAATACATGAGTAAATTAAAAAAGAAAACAAAATATTGACATGATTTGGGATGGGAAAGACAGGAAAGGCATTAGTAGAGTAAATAATGCCTTTCCTGTCTTTCCCATTTTGATCTGCTAACCTATAACTGGCTAATAAACAAATATTCATAAATAATATAAGAATTGATTTTGATACAAGTTCTTGTCATCGGGAAAATTATAAATGATTGTTAATTTTAACCACTTAAGTACTCGTAATTAAAAATAATGTACCTTACTTTCTATTTTTACTTTTATCCCACGCTAGTAAATCAAAGTCTGGAGTTGTTAGACAAGATGAATACCAAAGTATGACATGGAGATCATGGCAATTTAAATATCACTTATATATTATTTCAGGAAACAGCATCATAACACAAAGGTTAGAGTTTTGCAGAGGGGTGACAAATAACAACTGGGAAAATCCAAGATCGTGAAAAAGATGCATGTTTTGAACAAGACGATTAAACAGTGAAGGTGTAAACTAAGAAGATTGTGGAACCTAAACAATATTGTAACTCATTTATTAAAGAAAATATATTTTGAAATTTATTTTTTCAACAAATTCTTATACTTTGTTTAATCATAAATTTAAAAGTTGTTTTCAGAGAAAAGTAGCAGTGGTATATGATTAAAAGTGAAACTTATTTGCGTGAATTTGTATTATAATTCATTAAAAGATTATATAATGTTCACTACCATTTTACAATTACTATCAATTAGAATAAAGGTCGTTAAGGACCAATGGTACTAGTTGCCGCTCAGAAAAATTTGATATTTATGTCACTACTCACACACACTATTATTGAGACCATCTCGCGCAAAATATGTTGAAACAATTTGAAATAAAAATATATTTCTTTCTAATTTATTATTCTTTTACAGATTGTAACATGCAAGTGAACACAATTATGTTATGACCATAAAAGTAAAGATGTTAGTTTTTATACTCATTTTCTCAAGATAATGAATTTAATAACATTTTATAAGTGAGTAAAACTAGTTATAGTGAGTGAGAATGTATAGAGTTTATAATAACAAACACTTACAACATTATAATCAGTTCCGATAGGGCATTTATGATAATTTCAACATACATTTTTGTTTGTATTATTTTGAAAGTTAATTTAATTACATGTATTCTTGATATTTTATTCATAAAGATACACTTTAACACTTAAAGATACATTTTATTCATAAAGGTACATAGGTTTATTGCACGCATTTTATGAAAGTTGCTGAATTTCACATAAACCTATAAAATATAGAGTATGTGATACTGGATACTTACAATACCAGGATTAATTCTGGTGGGGGGTGAGTGGGGTTGAAATTAAAACTTTTAGCTTCTCGATTGGGTATGGTCATGGTTAGGATTGCTGCTGTTTACCAACAACCACAAACTTGAGTGTGTCATACTTAATGCCGGCACTGTATCTTTCACAATAAATTGAAGAGCTCGGTATCTATATCTCTTGCAATAAAGTGTTGATCGTATGATTAGTTAAAAATGAAAATGGTGGTAGAAGCCTGGAAATCTTTTAAGGAAGTTATAAACAATTTCCTAAGAGACCATAAAAGTTCAAATTATGAGGAAATTATAAAGAAAATGATTGAAAATTTAAGTAAAATGGGGTGTTTGATGAGCATTAAACTTCACTTCCTTAATTTGCACTTAGACTATTTTCCTGATAAATTGGAAGCTGTAAGTGAAGAGCAAGACGACAGATTTCACCAGACGTCACTAGGTATAGGACGTCACTATCAGGGAAGGTGGAATAAAAATATGATGGCAGACTATTGTTGGTTCCTAAAGCGAGATGATCCAAGACCGACTTTTAAGCGAGAATCTCACAATCGGAGCTTCGGTGAAAAAAAACAAGATGCCATAAAAGTATTTTTATATTTCTAATTTATTTTTTAACATCATTTAAATGTATTTATAATATTTTAAAGTCATGTAATTGTTTTTTTATTGTAAACTAAATTTTCAATTTAGTGAAGTGGGCTTTTTTTGCAATTTCATACATAGGACTTTTCCAAAAAAACTGAGGATGAAGAAAATCTAAATACATATTTGTAATCAGGGCACCAAAATATCCTAAGATCAGTTATCAAATCGAAAAAGGGAAAATAAGAGTAATAATTTGCAGACCTGTGATTTACTATCTTAAAACTCGAGGATATCTGGATATTTTGGAAACAGTATGTCTATATAAGTTGTGGCTCGTCTCCCGCTAAAGGCATTTTGGGCGTATTCTGTGATATGATTTTCTAGGGCAAATTAATGTATTTTTAAGAAAATTAACATCGATCATAGAAAAAAGCAATGTAACAATAAGATTTTTGTAAGCATCATATTATTTATTACCTTAAAAAATTGAGGATATTTGGATATTTTGGAAACAGTATGTTAATAAAATGTGGCTTATCTCCAGCTAAAGGCATTTTTGGGTGTATTCTGTGATATATTTTTTTATTTAAAAAATATGAACGAAAACTTTTTACACATTGCACATTTCACATGTTAATTTTCGTTTTAAATATACTGTAAAATGCGTCTGAGAGTTTTTCAAGCTAATGATGTCTCCGTCGCACAGGTGCTACATACCTTAAAAAATTATTTAATGTTGGATGGAAAACTATGTAACATATAATCAAATTACAAAATTGGCTTATCTGTGTGCTGAAGATATTCACAAAAAAATTATTTAGTGGGATAACAAAAGCAATAGAAGACAATAAGATCGGTCTTGGAATTTTCATCTGTTCATTTGTTTGTTTGTTTGTTTGTGCACACATCGTGTAAAAATTTATTTTGAATAAGGTTTTAAGAATGATGTAGGATTTAACTTGAAGTAATATTTAATTTTTATTTCTTTCCAATTGGTTCACTCAGTCAGAAGGTATGCTATTAAATTTCTATAAAAGTTTAATCTGTTGTCAATATTTTAAACTGAATTATTTTGGTAGGTTTAGTATTATGCCTTATGAATTTGATTCTTATTTACTCTATTGTATATGCATATAATTAAATTGTAAAATAAATTTATGGGTCTGTATATTGAACGTATTCATTAACAATAAGAAATAGTTTAAGCGAACATAATTAAAGCAATAAACAGAACAAAAAGTATTATTTTTGGAATATATGTCTCTTTGTATGTGAGCCTGTTTGTTCATGAATCAAGCAAGAAAAACTAAAGGAATTCCAATGAATGTATTGAATCTAAAATAACATATAAATTATGTTTTATGGCAATCAACATATAAACTATGTTTTATGTCTCTGTATGTGAGCCTGTTTGATCATGAATCAAGCAAGAAAAACTAAAGGAATTCCAATGAATGTATTGGATCTAAAATAACATATAATTATGTTTTATGGCAATCAACATATAAATTATGTTTTATGTCTCTGTATGTGAGCCTGTTTGTTCATGCATCAAGCAAGAAAAACTAAAGGAATTCCAATGAATGTATTGAATCTAAAATAACATATAAATTATGTTTTATGTATGTGAGCCTGTTTGTTCATGCATCAAGCAAGAAAAACTAAAAGAATTCCAATGAATGTATTGAATCTAAAGTAATATATAAATTATGTTTTATGGCAATCAACATATAAATTATGTTTTATGTCTCTGTATGTGAGCCTGTTTGTTCATGCATCAAGCAAGAAAAACTAAAAGGATTCCAATGAATGTATTGGATCTAGAGTAACATATAAATTATGTTTTATGGCAATCAACATATAAATTATGTTTTATGTCTCTGTATGTGAGCCTGTTTGTTCATGCATCAAGCAAGAAAAACTAAAAGGATTCCAATGAATGTATTGAATCTAAAATAACATATAAATTATGTTTTATGGCAATCAACATATAAATTATGTTTTATGTCTCTGTATGTGAGCCTGTTTGTTCAAGCTTCAAGCAAGAAAAACTAAAAGAATTCCAATGAATGTATTGAATCTAAAGTAATATATAAATTATGTTTTATGGCAATCGACATATAAATTATGTTTTATGTCTCTGTATGTGAGCCTGTTTGTTCATGCATCAAACAAGAAAAACTAAAAGAATTCCAATGAATGTATTGAATCTAAAGTAATATATAAATTATGTTTTATGGCAATCAACATATAAATTATGTTTTATGTCTCTGTATGTGAGCCTGTTTGTTCATGCATCAAGCAAGAAAAACTAAAAGAATTCCAATGAATGTATTGAATCTAAAGTAATATATAAATTATGTTTTATGGCAATCAACATATAAATTATGTTTTATGTCTCTGTATGTGTGCCTGTTTGTTCATGCATCAAGCAAGAAAAACTAAAAGAATTCCAATGAATGTATTGAATCTAAAGTAATATATAAATGATGTTTTATGGCCAACATATAAATTATGTTTTATGTCTCTGTATGTGAGCCTGTTTGTTCATGCATCAAGCAAGAAAAACTAAAAGAATTCCAATGAATGTATTGAATCTAAAGTAATATATAAATTATGTTTTATGGCAATCAACATATAAATTATGTTTTATGTCTCTGTATGTGAGCCTGTTTGTTCATGCATCAAGCAAGAAAAACTAAAAGAATTCCAATGAATGTATTGAATCTAAAGTAATATATAAATTATGTTTTATGGTAATCAACATATAAATTATGTTTTATGTCTCTGTATGTGAGCCTGTTTGTTCATGCATCAAGCAAGAAAAACTAAAAGGATTCCAATGAATGTATTGAATCTAAAGTAATATATGAATATTGGTTGTAAGTACATTTACTCACAATAAATATGTTATTTTTTCATTGCTGAAGTATTTTTCACTATTTTCACATTAAATTTATGATTATATACCACACATTCAACAAGCAGCTAAACAGAAATGTTAATAATTAATATTTAACAAGGTAAAGATACAAATTTGCAAGGTATTCAAAATTTGCAAATTTGCAAGGTATTCATGGATCGTCTTTACATTTCACGTTTTTTGAGTAGACAAATAGTAAAATTTTCAATGTTGCTTAAATGCATTTTTGATTAAAAAAGTTATAAAGGTAGAATCGATTTTTTTTGTTAATAAGTGACTTCATTTTTTCAAGCTTTTTTAAAGAAATTTTTATAAATCCCTTGTTTAAGTTTTTCTCTTATTATCACCGTTCACATTTATATGTTTGTTAAATATGTAATATCTAATTATTAATTTAAAGTGAAAATAGTGAGAACAATTACATTGAAAAGTGGAGATATATTGTAATTTTTTTATCCAGTCAATTTTCATAATAAAATAATCACGATCGAGTTTTTTATGTATATTATTTACTAAAAATCAATAAAATTTTGCTAAACTATGCTGGTTCCAAAAGTAAACATGCCAATATATGTAAGTAAATTATTGAATATATTTGGCGTTAATTTTGTAGAAATTCATTATTCACAATTAAATGAAACTACGTGATGTAGTATTATTGCTACTTTCTTTAAGTTCTTGCGTGAACCCATCTGAAGATGTTGAAATACAACAAAATCTAGGTCGTGGTAAAGAATTTAAAGAAAGTAGAAATAACACATCACGTAGTTTCATTTAATTGTGAATAATGAATTTCTACATAATTAATGCCAAATATATTCAATATTAAAGTAATTAATTAAATTGGAAAAGAAACAAAAATAATTATGAAACTTGCTTAACTTATAACTATTATAAACATGTTAAATCAATCTGTGACTTTAATCACAGATTATTAATCTATTTATCTTTTAAATTTTAATATTAGACTATTAATCTTCTGATATTATAACGGCAATCTTTCAAACTGTTTTATTAATTCTATTAAATTTGATGAATATATGAATGTTTTAGCAGAGCGATAAAGTATAACCCTACGTTTGGTTAGTAACATAAGTAGCTTCTCTACAGATTCTTATTTTGACATTCATTTATTCAATTTATTTTTCGTCGTATTTATGTTCCCGGGCAAAAATATAAGTATTTTGATATTTCATTGTACCTGCCATTACGGTGAAAACTTAATTAATGAGTCTTATAAAATTTCATCATATATCTTATAAATTTGTTGTTAGATTATTCTTTTGTTTTCCGTATTTTTTATATTTTTCCACAATATCAATTTTTAATCTCTATATTTATATAATATTAACAGCTTGAATGCTGATCACATTTTGGGGTCGAATGAGTGATCAGGTGTAGGAACCCAATCATGCCCCGTGGCAAGATTACAAATTCTTTCAATCAGTGTACCTACATCACTAGTAATTAAACCTTATTTATACTTGAGTATCGCATATAAGGTTTTAAAAATCCCATTACAAAACGACAGTTTCATATTTTCATGCTTATTATTGTTGTGTATGTGATTATGTAAATGGATAACAAGACAAGAATCCCCTGGAGTAACTTCACCTGTTAAGCAAGTAATGAAATATCAGATACAATAAAACTACTAGCTGCATTTAATATTTTTAAGGCAACCAGTACAAAACAAAGTTTTGCAATAGCAGAGATTAGCTTTAAATTCCATTACAATCGTGAAGTTAAGTTATGAATGTATAAATATATGAATGTTTATGTTTTAGCGTCATTCATCATTCATTATAATATAAAATTAAGCATACGTTTTAAAAATTTCTTCATCCGTATAATTTATGACAATTTCGATACAAAATACTGAGATAAACTTAAACAATTTTGAACTTGAACAAAGAATGATCCATTCACTTAAAAATGTTCTTCCACAATATCTTATGAAAACTTATGGTAATACTTGTCACTAATGCGTATTGTAATAATTGTAAAAATACAAATTGGAATTTAAAGTTTTACCAAAATCTAAAAGTAAATTTATTCTTTTAATGGAATAGAGCAGAGAATATGCAACGACCTTCATATATGTGTATTCTGTCCTGGTGTATGTTTTTTTAAATTTCAGCTGTCCGTGTCATACATCATAACCCAATGCTGTCAATTTTTACATAGAAATTTATCGAACAGCGTTGAAGTCAGACAAACCTTTAAGTCACTTAAGAATCCAGGTATACTTTTGAAACGACGAGAATTCATTTTAGAAAACTATAATTGTAAAATCACAATTGTTCTTATGTTTTGTGAAATATTAACAGTTTCAATAAAAACTTATAATAAAAATAATTTTTTAACTAATCTATTTTTGAAATGATTTTTAAAATATTTACCGAAAATGATTTCAATATTCAATGAAATATAACACTATCCATGGAAGGTAATGACCCTATACAGTGCTATCTACAGACCAGCACAATGTGGGATGATAATAATACACATTTCCGTTACAGCAATATTTTGTAATGCTAGGTGTGCCACCTGATGCTTCTGCTGCATAGGCTCTGTCTATGTTGCTGTTCATTGGCGGTATGTGGTATTGGTCAAATTTTTCTATTCTTATCTGTGCTTAGAATGTGTACGATAATTTTGGTGTTCCCATTTTATAACTTTTGAAGGTTATGTATAAACAATGAGAGTTGGACATATGAATGTTCTATCCTTTAAAGACTCATTTTTTTATTTTAGCAATACAATCTTAAGAAAGTCGATAATGGGTGCCGAATACTATTTAAATTCCGTTAGTCTCAGCCTGGTGAATGAAAAATAGCTGTAGGATTCAGGAAATAATTTTATGGCCTAGAAAAGGTTCATACCCCTATATACGAAACGCCATGTTTAGTTTTCACAATAACTACAAGACATAAGTTTTAGGAAATCATAAATGAAATTTATAATGTTTTAAATCATTCATTAGAGAGTGATGCGTAAGGTTAATAGTTTTATCATCTGCATTTTTCAGTTTAATAGTTTAAGCGTAAGTTGTTACACACTCAGACAAGACAAAACTATTTAAAATTGTTAAAAAAATGTTGTTATTAATATTATTGTTATTATAAATATATTTTGCATGCCTGTGCCTCTATCTATATTATCTTCCTCAATCTTGTTCATCCATTTAACAATTCTACATCATTTTAGTAATTCAAAAATACCAAAAAGTCAAAGGGTGCATTTTCTTTAATGTTCACAACATTCGTCGTGGTGTGTTGGTTTAATCACATATCGTCACCATGGTGTTTTGATTTGATCACAAGGCATATGGCCTTTGGCAGTGCGGTGCACTGTGGGGATTTGGTTTTGAGCGGGGCTGGATCGGTGCTCTGGTTGGTTATAAGATATTGCTGTCATAGTAATAAGTCCTCCACACGTATCAGTTGTATACATTAAAGTAAATAATAAATAAATAAATAAACATTCAATGTAAAACTAAATTTTTACTAAATCCATTTCATTTTATGAGATATGAAATTATTTAGAACAATTTGCAATATATACAACAAATTTTATCAAATTAGGACGAGAGGGCGATAATTTTCTATTAATTTTTTTTTAAAAGAACAAAGTGTCAAAAGTATCAGATAGATGAAGTTAGTTTTTTAACATATAGTTTGTTTCCTCTAAGGGAAGATACATGAAATAAGATTGCATGAAAGGTAACTACACTTTGCAACGCTAATTTATTTAAGAGTTAAAAACCGGAGAGTTGTCTTATTTTAAATTAAACTATATAGTTTACCTAATGACTGTTCTTTTACTGCTTTATGATTATTAGTTTAAAAATTATTGTTTTCTAATGCTTAAACTAAAGATTTATTTTCATTGCATCTTAATCTAGAAGGGACTGCTGTCTAATGCTAGAAGAGATGTAGTTCTACATACTGATGATAGATTCACAGGACAAGAAATCCACCTTTAATCGAAAGATAAACTTGATTGTAGAGAACATTATATAGAATAGGCAACAAGATTGCAATCATTGGTGGTCTAAGGCGTAATAAATCATTTAATTTTTACGGTTTTATGCCTCAAAGAAAAAAAATGCAATCTTTAAAAGATCATTCATATGTCTGTCTTTTTCAAAATACTCTTTAATACTAGAAACTTGAAATTTGGTATGGTAATAAAGAATATTACCTGATTTTTTCATTTCCATAAATACCTGATTCTTTTCAATTCATATATCGTTTGGAATCTGTCTTTTTATATTATCAACACCTTGTTTCAACAAAAAAACCTTGTTTCAATTTAATGATATACTTGGATGAAAATACCTCTCAAGTATTGTTTAAAACGAGCAATGTTTAAATTCCTAGTTAAAATATGAAATGTCAAGTACATAAAACATAGCAATTTTGTGTTCTACACTCTCTGTAAAATAAACTATTGCTGACTATGGATTTGACTGAAGAGTTTGTTCATGCAGCTATAAATCTGCCACAGGATAAGTTAGTTTAGAACGGTGAAGTGGGCGGGTCACTTTTGTCACAATTTTTCATTGTACTGCAACATTTCTTGCACAAACAGTCTGTAATTTACTGCAAGATTCTTTTATACCCTCCATTGTATACTTGAGCTGAACTTCGTACAAAATGCCATATTGTGCAGTTGCCCATTGTTTAAGTAATAGTTCAAGTGTCAGTCACGCGAAAGGAGGCATCGGTTTTCAGGGGTAAATAAGTTAAAACAACTTTTAATTAGAAACCTTTATAATTAAATTAAAAACCCTATATAATTACCCTTTTTAATTAAATTAAAACATAATTTCTCTTTCTCCCTCTTTCTTCTGTTTGTGGTCCAATATCTCATTTGAGGTCAGCTCTCCTCATATATTTTCACCACAATAGTCGATTGTGTGTTGTCATTGAGTTCAGGTTCATAATTTTAAGATCTTTATCTATAGTGTTCTTCCAGGTGGCAACGAGTCGACCTTGGCTTCTCCCTCCTTCTATTTTTATCACTGCTTTGGTTAGTGATTTACTTTTTAGCCAGGCAGTTGTTACTCTATACTAGATGTCTTTTTCAGAGCTGTCTTTCGAAACTTCGACTGAAATGAGATACTTAAACTGCTTCATTCCCTTTAGAGAACTTCCTTCTATCATTACTGCTGCAAGTATTCAGTTTTCTCTCTATTCACCCTAAGACCTCACCTCTTTAGTGCCTGTTGTCATGCATTTAGTTGTTCCTGTACTTCTATTTGAGTTTTGATAATAAGAACAATATCATCAGCGTATACCGGTCCAGAGTGCAGGTTTTGTAGATGTTCTCTGATATAGATCATTACTAGGTTAAACAATAATGGGTGGATCCTCGGTGAATTCTGACCTTAGCTTCGAATTTGTCGGTCTGGCCTGAGGAGCTACTAACCCTTGTGTTTATTCCTCTGTACAGATCTTTCATCGAGGGTATATAAGATTCCGGGACTAATTATGATCTCAAAGCTTGCCAAAGCAGATCTCTAACTTAAAGTATAATTTAAATATAGTAACTGATTTATTTCTATGGCCGTGAGTGATCCGATGGAAATGGCAAATGTAACTAGTGCCGTGTTAATATGAATTATAAATTTATAATTATACTGTAAAGTTAAAATTTTCGTAATGAATTAAAATTTTGAAATCTGGTATGTGATTCTAAATATTTGCTCAATGGTTTTCAACATGTGAAGTCAAAACTAAATTCTTAATCGATTAATATTGATTATTCTTAATTATCGATTATTATTAACTAATCTCTAAAAAAGGATTTTCCCCATCCGATTGTTTTTTTTTTATGTATATTACCTAATATCCAAATGTCCATGTCGCGATTTGAATTATTTTTTATTTCAAAGCTCGAACTGACTGTGTGGTTTAATATTTAGTTATGCAATATTATTAAGTAACAAGATCAAGTGGGGAATCACGTGAAAGAGCGCTACGTGTAGATTTCAAAACAATTTTAACAATTTTTAATCTACTTAAAAGGAAAAATTATTTGTTGCTATTTAGACATTGTAGATAGTTATTTTTTGTGTACAACATTTATAGAAAATATTGTAGAAAATTATTTTAGTATGCTATTTGTTCCAAAAGATCCAGATATAAAAGAAGCAGAAGGAGAAAGAGGAAGCTAAGACAGATAGAAAGAATTGGTTTCCAACAAAGTAAAGCATCTATTGCTGCTCGTTTTCTATCAGATGAATTCAATGAATCGAAGAAATGGTGAAGATTGATCTCAACTGCATATTTTTATAAGTAGTATATTAAGACATATCATTATAATTGTTTACATCTAGGAATTTCTTGGGAAATATATAAACATGCAGTAAGCTCTACGTCTATAAAATCGAACGTCTGTCTCAAAACATTCTTCAAGTTGAAGTTGAGTTGGTGGCGTCTTACAAACATGGTACAGCTAACATTGATATCATGTAGATCACTGATAGCAATTTATTACTTGCGTTCTCTAAGCAGAAGATTTTAACATGACCTGAGGACTTATCTGGATATATATTCAAAACATACACTGATACTTTTATTCAATTTTTATGACATTTATTAAATATGGTTGTATCAAATAGTGTCTAGCCCTCGCCACAGAATATTATTCTGCTAACACCTCCTATAACCGAGAGTGCCACCACATCTGAAGTAAATAGTCGTAATTTTCAGCTTATTATGGACATCCTGCACCAGCCCAGTTATTTGATTTTGCGTTACACCGTCATATCTATTTGAGTTACAGATATAACATAATAACTCGCAATGAGCTACACAGATTTTGTTTTTAATGTTTGATGATTACGGATACTATTCACTATGCTGGGAAATTACATTGGCAATGTGATAGAATTTACACACAGTATATTATTTGCAAGCAGCATGGAAATTTTTTTCAGTTATTAGATATGTAAGCAATTTGTAAGTTATTGCAACATGATATTGATACCGTTAGAAAATCGAAGCATTAAATAGAGCAAAATAGAGCATTGCAAGCGGTGTGTAGATCAACTAAATTATATACTCTATGGCGAGCTACAGTTACTTGCACGTTCAGCTCAAGCAAATGCTCTGTGGTGAGCGACAGTTGATCACGCTTTCTCAAGAAGGAATATGCCAATGGTGGGAAGTTACATTGTAATGGGACATTAAGGTAATTAACTTATCAATTAAACTTAATTTTATTGTCATTTAGGAGATCAAAAAATCATTCAGAAAACCTGGGGCCAGCCTCGTAATTTATTTAACTGTACATGACTTTAGTGTGAAATAAACTTAAACTCAGTTCAATTATTTGGAGTAGACAATTAAATATATTCTAATTATTTACAGTGTCCACAAAAGCCTTCTTTAAATTTTCATACATGAGACTTCAATTCGTACTGGTTTTTTTAGTATATAGGGCTACCATACTGCAGCATAGAAAATCAATTTTTCTTGCAAAAATGTGTATTCCAATTGTTAAGTGGAAAAATGATGGAGCCGTATTTTGTTGGAAACATAAAAAAATCTCGCTCTTTGTACCTGGTAATTTCCTGTACTCGTGTAGTCACCATCTCTTTTGCAAGAGACATCAAGAAATAAATGTTATTAAAAGTTTCCAATTTCTCATAATATAAAATTGCTCACCAGTGATTTGTTTCTAATGAGTGAGAATACACTTTTTGGAAAGCGTTATTCCTATGTATGTATAGTAATGTCATCGAATTTATTGTCTATATTATTGCTATCGATACTTAATTAGGATGTCTAATTGCAATTTCATTATAACTGTGAGGAAATAAACAAATTATTATTTAAAAACCTAATTGTTTGCTGTGCCTTTTAATTCTTTTGTAACACTATAACTAACTATAAACTATAACCACTTACTTAATGAAACAAGCTAAATGATTAAAATATTTTTGTTCTGAAAGTAATAAATTAAGTCTGAATTAATAACTCGATAATATTTTTGTATTACTTTAATAAATACGGAATGCATATAATCTATATAATCTAATATATATAGAGTTTTTAAGTCCATTAATGTTATTGACTCTCTTCTGCTGTTTTCTTGCACACAATATATAAGTTACATTTAAAACAAAAGTAATTTTGCAATGTATTAATAAAAGTGTTTCTGTATTCTGGTTGGTCTTGGTTAGTATAAGTGCGATAAAAAACTAATGCAATACTTAATGTTAATACTGACACAACTCACAGCCAAAAAGTTTTCTTTCTTATACACCACCAATATCACCAATAACCACCAACGCCACTAGTATTTGATGATCTGAACCAACACAAACATATGTCTAAATATTTACTTAATGTTACAAAATATTATACATAAAACTATTTTAATTCGATTCTCCAATAGAAATTAGTAATAGTTAAAAATTAGTAACAAAACCTACCTTTTCCAATTCCTTCTGAATAAATACAAATAAATATAGAAGAAACTAAATAGATTGTCTAGAAAAATAAGAATAATAAAATAACCAAACTTAACCTTTTAAGGAAAGTAAATTCACTTCATTATATGCATTTCATCTAATTGACAAATATATTTTATGACTTTGCATCATATACGAGTAGGCATTTTACATATGCCAAACTTCATGTCTTAGTTAATTTTATTTGAAAATTGGTTTACTTAACTGGAAAATGTTTCATGTGTAACATTATAAAATTATATTTATTCAATAACTTATTTATAAAAGATGACAAGCTTGATTTATACATAAGTATAGTGAATTATACACAGTGCACACTTCACTAAAGATATACAAGTGCGCATGTATCATTTCTCACTTGATACACGGTAGTAATGACATCATCCAACAGTTCTTCCCTGGTGTTGTTGTTTGTTGCATACATAATATTTTCCCAATATGGAGTAAATAAATACTGTTGGATTCAGATCCCTGCAACTGTGCTGTCCGGGACACATTATCCGGTCCTCCATGACCTACGCAACGTTGCACATTATTTTGCGATAATTTGTATTTCAATACTAAAAAGAAGGAAAGACATCTTGGTGGAACCACATATTGATCACGATTCAATAATGTACTCAAAAATGACAAATACTATCATGTTCGAATGTTTCAATAATTTGAATATTTCTGACTCTTGCTTTTTATTACTCTTGTCTATAAGTTGACAGAAAATTTATACAGATGGCTCAGTTGTATTGTACTATGCAGGGTTTTTCTATGGCCCAGGTTCACAAATTTCTTAAATTGACGAAGAGCATGATGTATTTGATTTATAGTGGTACAAGGGTCAACAGCTATCACGTTATGTACCAACTTGTCCATTGAAACGTTGAGGAATCAAGCCGTATATTCTCTTAGTTGAAACAGTAACTTGGAGTTTAAAAAATCCCATGAAGTACTTATAAAACTCGTGCTGCAGTATTCCATACATATTTAGGCAATTATAAACATTACAAGATATGTAATAATTCTATTAAGCTATTTGGAGATATTAATATTTCACAACGTAAATACATTTATCTCCTATATCATGGGAGTTAAAGCAAGGTGCATGGTTCAACAATTATAAGATTGAGGATAATTGTTATAGCTGTCCTACAACCTCCCTGTAGGTTTCTGAAAACCCCATGTTTTTTATAATTTTAATTTGACTAGTTTCGGAGATAACATACATACATATATATTCTTGTCCAAGATTTTGGAAAAAAAAAATTTTTTTAACTCTTATTGTTAGACCTTTAAAATGACACCCATACAATAAATAGTATTTAAAAAAAAAATTTCCCATACTTAATTTGCCCCTCCCCCTACCAAAATTTCTATATAAATTTTTCTAAGTTAGCTCTTGAGATATTTCTGAATTTTGTGAGATATATCATTTTATATTTTATTGCTATGCGAAATTTCAAGTTTCTATGTCAAGTGGTTTTTGAAATAAATGCTGTGACAGACAAAGAGACACACGCATGATCTTATAAGGGTTATATTTTTCCATTTGAGATACGGAGCCCTAAAACTGCTGAGAGATACTGAAAAAAACAGCACCAGTAAATATATTTTCACTGGGAAAACTTTCTTAACATAAATGAACTGTGTCAGTTCATGCATGATGAAAATGCAATTAATACACATAAAAAATAAGTCGACATAAATGTTGCATGGAGATAAAATTTTAATCCTTAATCATTTTTAATTTTGAAGGCTATTTTTATATCATATTCTTTTTCTGTTTTATATAACATATTAGAAGAAGTTGAAAACTAGTCTGTTAGAATTACCTATTCTGAAATTTATATATAATTCTTCTTTATGCCCTATAAACCCTATAACAGCCCTATAACATTATAGAGTAGACTGCAATATTTAACTCTGTGTATAAAATCGCAGCCCACACGAAATATTTTAAAATCACTGGTGTTTAAGAAACTTTTTTCTTACTTTCAAAATAATTAATAACAAATGGTAAACTGACTTCAAATTCTTATTGTAGATTCATGCGACTGCCATTGTTATCACTAATTTGGCATAAAGCTGAACATATCCAAATTAATCCCGCACAGGTCTGTACTAATTTATGAAACTTATACACTTAATAAAAGTATTTTGAGTGATCAGTTGTCATGGATTCTTGTGGTGAAATATTATCTATATTTGGTGGGGTTTTTAAACTATTAAATACATTAGGGTCATCAATATGAGCTATTCCACATTAAGACTAATTTGTTAAAGATTAAAATGAGACCTTAACCTCAACTGTAATATTTTGTTAATTACTTTCATAAATACTATTTTAATAAACCTTTATTGACTAATAATATTGTGCGCTATAACATAATAAAGAAGTAATAGTTAGTTTGTTAGTCCGAGATAATTTTAAAAACTACCCAACTTTAAAATTGTTTGATTTTGGATAGGTGATAATGTGTGTTCTGACAGTTTATGGGGTTTCATATAACGGGAGGTTGCAAAAGGGGTTGAAAAGGTAAAAGTCTATATTTCAAATTATGTAAACGTCTATATTTCACTAAAAGATTCATGGACTATATTAGGGGAAACAAAAATATAAACAAAGATATAAAACATGAAAACATTATTCGACATTTAGCGGTAATTTGGTGACATTTTGCGGTAAACTGATGCAAAAGTAAAAATTCTTCTGTTCGTAACAGATAGACACATGCACATGAACCAACAGTTTTCTTGTGATCATTTTGTGTCCATATGAAAAATTATGTTTATGATTGAATTAAAGTTCACCTTTGTGAACGGTCGGGATTATTTTCAATTAATTTAAATTGCAATTTTGTGATTGATAGCATTGGCTTTTCGTTGCTTGCTTGGCATTGAAAAGGTTAAAGGAAGAACTTGGAGAACACCACCGCAGATAAAAGTGAGGTGGAGTGAAGAAGAGCTATTTATCATGGCGAAAAGAATGTTAGGCTTGTAGTCATAGGTAAACGGTTTATTAACCAGGAGCTTCTATTTGTGGTCATAGGCTCAAGACCATTAGATTGCTTCAATATAGTGATGTTGACACAGGCATTTATTTTCCTCAGCGACCAGAAGTTGAAGCCATTAAAGGTGCATGGCAAACTCCTGAGCCATTAGCTCTGTTTGAATCTAAACTCATTAGATGTTCCGTTCCTGTGTAGACTTCAGTCGACGAAAGTCAAACCCACGATGAAACATTTCATCAACTTTGTTGAAATATTGAGTGGAATAAAGATCTTTCAGAATCAGTCATTGGTTCCACAGGTGATTACGATGTTTCGAAGTACCTTAAGAGCTGGCTGCTCCAGATAGCTCAGACTCACTCACAGAATAAGTCGACGTCCAATAAGCTGAAGGTGAGGGAAAGAGAAATATCCCAATGCTCCTCCACTGAGATATCTCCATAAACGGGTTACGATAACATGCAGGATGAACGGCAATGGGGATTCATAAGCGCGGAAGATTGTATCGAAATCGTAGCCTTGATGCCTTGCTTTGGGAACCCAAACACGATTTCAAAAAGGCATTTGACGTGGTATCCCATGCGACAATTGTGGAAAGTGTATAGAAAAATGGGCTGTCACAGAAGTAGACTACCTGGATTATCTGGCTCATTGGTACGCCAAAGCCAAAATAGTCTTCACCGTAAAGGAAAGGATACGTACAAGTTACCCGTTCAAGCGGAGTGTACGCTATCGCGATCTACTCTCATTAGTATTCTTCAACTTGATGGAGGAGGTACTTACCGTAGTAGTATCCAAGGAAGTTAGCTTTTGACTGATGGGGGGGGAGGGAGGGTTCTGGGGTTTGCCCATTATCTGGTACTGATTACTTTTAATATCACAGGTATGAACAGAGCCCTTTATGAGGTTGAATTAATAGACCTTGTAATCAACCCTACCAAGTCAGTGGTCATGTCAATGGTTTCAGACAAAAATAAACATAAACCTTACTACATGGAGAGACAGACTTTTCGACTCAAAGCGAAGTAGTTGAGACAACATGGCTGGGCTAAAAGATTCAGATATTTTATGGTTAATTATAATGCAAGCAGAATGCGATTGGTGGAAATCGAATTGGGTTATTCCTTTGAAATGTTAACAAAAGCTCTCCATCCTATGTACCTTCCTGGTACCGAAATATACGTATGCCCTTGTACTAGGAAATGTCCTGTCATAAATACTTATTGAGCCTAACATCTCATTGCCACACCTGCTATACCTGGTCTACTTTCATGCTTCAAATACCAATGTAGGGCTTGGTGTACTCTCCCTATACATTGCCGTCCCGGACCTAATGCTAAGGAGACTGGAATGTCTAGTATTTTCCAGTTTGGTGCAGTAAGAGATTCATATCGTATCATCCACACCTGAGTTAAGAGGAAGCTGAGGTGCGTCTCGAGGGTGCAGGGTAGGACGATCCAGAAACCCAATGACCAAGGCACTGAAAGTCACAGAGGCAGTAGTTTTACAGAGGATGACTATAACGATTTGGTTGATGGCCGTGAACTCTCCGTTGTAGTTGTAAGTGACATGAGAGGGTCAAATGCTGCGCAATGAGCTATTAGCTCCCTTCAGGAGCCAGTGGTATTATGGGAAGGGGTTTCGTGCAGTACGTGTATGTGTACATATAAATGTCCTTGAATAAATGTCCTTTACTTGCGAATGAGAAACTCGTTAGGTAGGCAGAAGCACATGCCCGTGGCCTGTAGGATTGGATGTGAGAGCAGAGAAACCATTTGTCACATTATTTAGTTGTACTGGCAAACGCAAGGACGATGGATCCGAAGGCATGACGCTGTGGTCGATTTTCTTGAAGGTGCACTTAGACAGTGCAAAGCAAGTCTGGTTTCCGGAGCCTACGGTCGGTGTTGAAATGACACTCCCTTCAAACCTCCCATCCCTTCTTTCTGAGTCATTAGTCATCACCTTCTAGAAATTGAACCACTGCGTCGTGTCTTCAGATACGGCCTACGTACGTTCGTCAACAGGACTGGATTTTATGAGCAGTGGGTTCACTGCTCCCGCATTCAGTCCTGCAGGCGATCGGCACGTGTTCCCTTCGACCTCGAAAGGGCGTTGGTGTGCACATGCACGTTCTGCACGAAGTCCCTTCCCTTAATGCCGCTGGACCCTGAGGAGAGCCAACGGCTTGACGCACCGCACTTCGGAGTTTTGGCGATCTTGCAACTCGCATATAACCACCCGGTCTAAAAGCTCGTGCTTAACCTCGTCACATGGTTTTTGGTGATTCGGCTGTCGGGTTCTCGGATCCTGCCCTGTAGCTCAGAGGCGCACTTTAGCTTTCTAGCTCTTTAGGCGCTCCAACCGCCTCGTATTGAGGTTCGGAACGGCAGTGTTTAGGGACGGCACAATTAGCCCACCGTCGAAGGTGTTCACATGAAAGTAGTCGGTGCGTGTCCTTGGGAAGCCTCAACCACGAGCGAATGTATCTTCGAAGCAGGATGTCGAGCTCGATAAGCCTTCCTGCCGTGATATTGCCAAGTACAAGGGTGTACATGTATTTCGGAATCAGGTAGGTCTGTAGGACGAAACGCTTCTGTTTCGGTTTCAAAGGCGCTCGCCATTCGACCTTGCCCATTTCCACCTCTTCCGTTCTCACTCCAGAAGCCTCATAGTCAATACCTAAGTACCGGAATGTTTCAGTACAACCAAGTTGCCGCAACTAATTTGTCTCGAGTTGGAAAGTCCGGCTTAAGTAGTGGTGTTTGTGGCATTTGTTGTCCGGAACCATTGAAAGGACCACAGGCTTAGAGGGATTCAATATGAGTCCCATTCTAGCAGTCATTTCCACCTCATGGAAAGCTCTCTTCATACCCGCAGTACTTGATGTAACCAGTACCAAGTCGTCGGTAAACGCCAGAGTTGAGACGTGCTCGCCCTCTAAACGATAGCCGACTTCACTCGGTACTGCCGCAAGTATCTCCTCTATAACC